>CM053788.1:426497266-426522266 GCA_028749045.1 Cupressus sempervirens
CGAACATTCTTGTGGACATAGAAACTAGAGTTCTAATGTTCATGATGGTCTATAACTTTAAAAACTTAATAGATCTATTAAATAAATGTAACCATGTTGTGTTTTTTTAGTTGTGCCTACTGTCCATGCATATAGAACACAACTACATGTGCACTCTCAATTCAGAGTGATAAATTCTTATTTTGGATGTGATGAAAAAATGACATGCACTAGAAGATAGGAAAATGATGTCACTCTTGCAGGTCTAGAACCTATTTTTGTACTTTAAAGATTGATCTTTTCTTAAAGATTTTATATGTTAATGGGGAATTTAGATATTAGGTGGCAGGGTGGGGCCAAATGAGCTTCCACCTTCATGTGGTTGGCCATGATTAGTAGACAATATTAAAAAATTCTTAAAACCAAGTGAAGCTCAACATTAACCTATGATTGTATGACAACCAACTGTGTGAATCTATTGGTTTCAGGAAATGCATAAGGATGCCATAGTTCAATATGAAATCTCAATTCATATGCATATGACATTAGGTGGAGCTGAAAAAACCCAAAAAGTTTACATTTTTGTTAGAGATTTGCATAGACCTATTTAATAAATTTAAACTTGGTGGGTTTTTTCAGCTCCTTCTATTATCCATGCATATAGAATGCAACTGCACATACATTCTTGATTAAGAGTGGCAAAATCTTATTTTGGATGCGGCGAAAACATGACATGCACCAGAAGATGGGAAAATGATGTCACTTTTGTAGGTTTGAAATTTTTTTTTGTACTTTAAATATTGATCCTTTCTTAAAGATTTTAGATATTAACAGGGAATTTAGGTGTGTGTGTGTGGGGGGGGGGTGCACAAATGAGCTTCCACCTTCACATGGTTGGCCCTAATTATTAGAGAATATTAAACTATTCTCAAAACTAATGAAGCTCAATATTAACCTATGGTTGCATGACAACTGACTAATGATAATAAAATTAATATTGTATCATAGAGATGCATATTATAGATTTGATTGTGCCATATTTTTGCAACAATATTTTAGATCACACTCAATGATTTATCTCCTCTAGCTCTTCACATCCTGATGATGGATCACACTTGATGCAAAAATATGGCATGCCATCGATTCCAAAATATGCATCTCTCTACTATGACTGGTAGTGAAAATTAGTTCATGTTAATATTGTATCAATTATCCTACATTTTATTTTGGGATTGTCATAATTAGAAATAGACATTGATCACATTGGGTTGTGTTAGGAAGGATTACATTACCAAGAAATCATCAAAATTTGTCTTATGGATAGAAAGGAGAGTGTACGTGTATAACCAGCCATGGTTAAGGCCTAATGTGATGGTTTAAGTAAAATAATGGAACTAAATAGTACATCCTAACTATTAGCTTGAATTTCCCTAGCCTTTCCCAACCACATTTAAAAAGAGATCTTAACTCATGTAGTTGGTTTCCGCTTGGCATGTGGATGAAACTGCAAAGTGAATCAGAGTGGAAAAATAGCAATGGGATTTGTTTGCTACCAATTTTTTTTAAATAATTCAACAATTCATCACAATTGCAGTGACTTGTTTTGATGGATAATAGTCACACTAACACCATTGTTGTTAGATCCCCATCACAATTTTGATGGACTATTTTGATAGATAACCATCGCTTTCATAGCACGCCTATCGCACAACAATTGCAATTATGATAGACATCTTTGATGGCTAGCCATCGGTCCAATGACAAACTGGAATACCTGCTATAATTACACCTATTCTTGTTAGTTGGAACAAGTGTAATTAAGTTTAAATATTACTATAACAAGCAAACAAAGGGACCCAAATTGATACATGAAGTTTGGAAATCAATGCAAACAAGTTCTCCTGCACAATCTTTACTTAGGCTAGTAAAAAAAGGTTTGATTTCTATGTCCTTTTTTGAAAATATTGACACCCATATGATGATCCATTTGTTGTAGATGATAGAGGGTCAAATCTACTTTATTTTGGTTTGTGAAGCACTCAATTTTATTAAGTGGGTGAAAAGTTGTTCAACTTTTTGTGCAAGCTGTCCAAGCCCTTACTAGGGTAATTTGTAACTTTGCAAAAATAAATCTATAATATAAAATGTGGACCAAGACCCCAATTTCGAATAGATGGTGGCAAAAATTGTATTATATTCTCTATTCTTTGCAGGAATCCATGCACAAGAATCCATGTGTATTTGATCAAAAAAAGCCATGAAAAGTGGTCTCAAATTGCATAAAATAGAGATATGATAAATCAGTAATGATTTTGCTCACGTAGGGAATTTATACTAGCAATTGCACTTTTTAAGGTGCAAGGATTACACTGATAGTTTTAGTCTATTAAAAATGATGTTATTGTGTTTATGATGTGAAAATTTTGGTCGTAATATTTTTCCTACCCACCCTTCTTTGTCTCCTTATTTGTAATTTTTGCAGAGTATAGGAATTAGGTTCAATATAAAAAGAAATAGTAACAAAATAAATAATGGGGTCATTTTAATTACTTTGATTATGAGATTTGACATTAAACATTTTCTTCTAAGACCATTCTCTCACTGCCTCTCCATCTCATTCTTTGTTCTTAGCCAATATCTATAACTATTTACTTCTCCTTTTCTACCACTCATCACTAGTACATTTGGGCTCATTTTTTGACCTTTATTGGTCAAAATTTTGACCCATTTTTTGACCAATCTTCGACCAAATTTGACCAAAGAATTGGTCAATAATTTTCCAGTCAAAAATTTGACGAACATACTGGATGGTCAAAATTTTGACCAATACGTTGGTCAAAAAATGTCCAGGTTGTTGAGCCATTTTCTTTCATTCATTGGTCGAACTTTCAACCAATGCTTGGTAGAAATATGCAGGGCATTGGTCAAAATTTCAACCAATGCATTGTGGAAAACTAGATGGCACTAGTTGAAAACTTTTTGGTCAAAAATTCGACCATCTAGTGGGTTGGTCAAAACTTCGACGAATACGGTGGTCAAAAAATGTTGGTGTTGTTAGTGCATTTTCTACCATTCATTGGTCAAACTTTTGTCCAATGCTTGGTAGAAATCTATAGAGCCCATATCATGGATAGTGATATCATGGACCCACTTCCTGTGTACTAGGTATGAAGATTTCTGATCGTGAGATTGATCCAGGATCAAAGGGTGGCATTGACTCACTATGAAGAAGTGCTCGAAAGTTAAGTATAACGAGTTAGCGAGTGTGGCCCACTACCATTGAAGTAAAATTGCTATCCACAAGATCAAGTCTGGATCGACGACGCTTGTTGACTCACTATAAAGAGATGTGCAAAAATTAGGTATACCGAGTTAACGAGCAATGGACCCACCATCGTGTTCTTAAAGGTTGTTTCAATTGTCTACCACATGATTAAAGTAAGATCAGTGATCATCGCTAGCTCGCTGTGGAAAGGTGCTCAAGAATTATGTATAACAAGTTAGCGAGTTGATGACATGTGTGTGTAGTCATGCATGGGCCCGGTTTGAAGCATCAGCCTTGAAGGAAAGGTAGAGGTGGAGGTGTTTTATTGGCTTGACTGCCAATGTGTTAAGAAGAAAGCTGAGTCAGCTTAGTTGTAATTCCCAGATCGTAGGATTTTTCAAGGATCAACGGCACAAGTTTACAAAATAAAGTGCGACGCCACTCTATTTTTCTGTTTGGTGCATTTATGATAAGTGAAAGCTTCGCGTGTGGGAGAAATAGAGAATAGCAGAGGGATTTACATTAATTCCAGTCCCACGCGAACAAAGATTGCAAATTTTCTGAGCACAAGAGCTTGATTGATTGTGTCGTGTTAAGCCTGGTAAAGACATGAAACTATTCTTTTGTCGTTCGAGAGAAATTTTAGAAGTTCAGAGAAGAACAAGTTTAGAAATTCAAGTAAGTACTCATATTATAACCTCTGTGGCATTCCAATTCTCTCAATACTGTCAAAATGCCTCCTAAGAAACCATTCTCTGGGCAAATTAAGTATATGGATAGGAATGTCCACGATGATTTATTAGAATTACTCCCAAAATCTACTGTATAGCCTGCACAAGTTAAAAAGTTAATTTCCTTAAACCCTAGGCTGAAAATTGGTGATGGCCTATATGAAAAGGGGAACTGGGTTAGGGATGCAACAACTACTCAAAATGGCCTTATCTTGTTTAAAAAGTGGTTTTTCGGAAAGAAAGTTGTTTTCCCCGCATGCTAATGTCTGGAATTTTGATTTGGGAAAGTTAGTAGTCCCAAGTGTTTTCATGGATTATGATTTGCTTGAAGCCATTGCTAAGAATTATGACCAAGCCATTAGGGTTGTAAGAAGAAAGGATGGTGTGCCTCTGGTCTCGATTACTCCTGAAGAAATTAGAGAGGTTTTTCACCTGGAACCATTATCAGACTACCATGTGCAAATCAATCTGCTAGAATTAGAGAATGAATATAAAGAAAAGAAGGATGTAGTTAGGGGAGGTGCACTAAGGGAACATATTGGTACAATAGGAACTTTTCTATTAATTACTGCAGCCTCTAAAGAGCCTTTTAAGAAGAGTCTTTTCACTTCCCAGGCTATAGAGATATACAGGACCTTATGCCAAGTTTTTGGTGAAGATGAGCAAGAATTTATGCCCATTGGTTTCATGTACATGATGGTTCAGATTGCTTCCTTCAGTGTAGATGTTATTTTTGATTTTGCTTCCTTTTTGGCTGAAGAAATTCACATTGGTTTAGTTGGGATTGCGAAGGGCAAGGTGGAAAAAACTTTTGGTCACTACTCTTTATTAATGCATATGTTTTTGTTCAAAGGAGTGACATATTTTGGTAATGAGATGGAACTAAATAGAGAGGAGAATTGGGAAATACTGCCAGTCCAGTTGTGGAGTGCAAATATGACCTGGGATGCAATTAATGCTAGTTTTGTCAGATTTGATAGATATTTTGCTGCTAAATTGAGATGCCTCATATTGAGTGACAATTCCAGAATCCCTAGGGTACTAATGAGTCTCATCAGGCCTATGGATAACCCCCATGACTTGAAAGTTTCACATAATTGGGGAGATATCATCCCCTACCCTGTTTCTACTATTTTTAGAATCTATGGTTTCAAGGGGAACCCTCATGTTTTGCCTTACCAAGTTCCTTTGAAGGTGGGAATGGCTGAAGTTTTATGGCAGTTAGGGGGAGTGGAAGAAATATTTTTGTTGAAAAGGAAATCAGGGTCAATTTTCCCTACCTACATAGTGGCCCATCAGTTTCTGATTACAAAAGGTGGATGAATCTTTTTGCATAAAATTTTGGAGCAGTATATGATGGCTGTCTCTCATCCCCGTTTTTGTGATTCTGAGGGATTTTTCAATCAGATGTTGAGGCATAGAATCAAGTTGGGACCGGTCAAGCATGATTCTTATTATCCAGAGGATATTATAAGGAATGAATTCTCATTGTAGGAGCAGGAAACTAAAAAAGAAAAATGGAGAGTTTATTCCCAGGTCTTAGAATTCATTCATTGTTTTGATAATAAATATGATCCTTTGGATAATGCTATTACAGAGGCTGACAAAATAAGTAAGCTCATGAATACCTTCCCTGAAATAATGGAGGTCATGAATGAAAAGAAACAATTTTTTATTGATTCATATCCCGATAAGGCCAAAGAGGTCATGAGGAGGTTGGCTTTCACTCCAAATGTGAGAACTGATAAAACAATAGTACAAAAGAGGCCCAGATATACTATAATTCAGAATAAAAGGGTTCCTATAGACAAGGGCAAAAAAAAAAGGATCTACTAGTATAGCCCAAGAGGAGAGACCTGAAGAGCCTAGTCCTAAGAGGCAAAAGGTAATGCCAAAAGAAGGGCCTCAAGATGAGGAATATTCACCCACCCAGTCCCCTTTGAGGATTGGAGAAGAGCAGCTCACTAGTGAACAGGTTGAACAAATGGGATCACAGGGAGATATTTTTATTACTCAAGCAGAATTAGATGAGGGTAACCCTCCAGATCTTCCTCTCCCAAGTTTGGATCTAACAATAGCTGATTATAAAGGTAGGGAGTTGGACCCTATATTAGAGTAGGCAAGTCATCAATTTTTGACTGATGATAGTTTTGTGAAATCAAGGGCTTTTCAACAGTTTGCATGGAGGACAAACATGAATGTTTTCGAGGAGAAATGTAAAAAGATGAAAACAGAGCATCCAAAAATGGATGAAACTTCCATGAAAAACCAAATTAAAGAAGAAATGATGAAGGAATTACAAAATATAAGCCTTGAGGAGGGGAGGAAAATGATAAAGGCATCAAATCATCTTACAAAATCAAAATTATTTTCAATCCTATTCAAGAATTATAAATGCTGGTCTCAACTCATTTATATCTAATTCCTGAGTCTTAGGTAGCTGCTATTTCCAGGAATATTTGTAAATTTTAGGAGAATTATGACCAGATCTGCTGATAAGGGATGTGTATAATTTTAAGAGCATTGAAGAATTGAAGTGAGTTGTGTATGTATGTGAGGGTAACAGAGGAGAATCATAATGAAACTAAGATAATTTCATTTTTGAATTCTACTGCATCGTGCACTTGTACATATCCTTTCTTGTTCCTCTTTGTGCCCACTACTTAGCCCACATTATTGAGTGTCCTATACAAGAAAGTCTTATAGCAAGCAATTTACCCAAGATTCTTGGAGTTGCTCCACTATAAGATATGATGAAATCATGAACTAATTGCCTATTAATTAAGAAAATGAGAAACACTATAAGACACTTTGTAGTGCTGCAATAATAGCCAAATCACCAAAGTAGGCATGCTTTTTGGATCATATTCTCTCTCAGACACAGATGTAACATGTATTTTGGTTGTAGGTGATTTCTAGGAGCTTGGGGTTCACTATCAATTCCAACACCTTCGAAATTTTTTTTTGAACTAGTCAAAAGTTGTTCCACTATAATGATTATTAATAAAATTTATCATTGTTCAAGTCAAAAGTTTATCATTAGCAAAAATGGTAGATAATTTTGTTCATGGTCTCAAGGAAAACAAAGACTGCTTGACAATAGCAAGAAACAACACAGATGACTTAGAAATAGTCTATCACAATGAAAGACATATTTTGTCCATCATAACACTAGCAGTGCTCTACTATCTTGTTTTTGGTAACAGAGACACCCCCCAAACATGAAGGATTCACCCCCCAAACATCTTCAAACATGAAATGATCCACTGTCTATTAGACTGGTGTCTAATCCAGGCTAAACCTCCATCAACAATTACCATCCAACACTGCACTTGCACCAAGTTTTCCCACTCTGCTACATTTGGTTAATATAGTACAAATAAATTATCAAAACCTCATTGTCTCCCACCAATAACAGTGACTACAGGTGGTAGGAGAGAATCTACATTGGAAACTTCAGAGTAAGTACAGTTGACTATGCCTAACCAGTCACTGGTTTGAATGCACCAGTCTATTATTCCTTACTCAACCCACAATGAAAATTAAAAGAATGCGTGGAAAAGATAAAAAATAATAATAAAATGTTCTCACATTAAATATTAGTCAAAGTGCATTTGATACATCATAGGAACTCACTGTTCCATGGGACAGAGACTGAATTACAGAGAACATGATTATTTTATTGATTATAATTTTTTCACAATGCCTTGTCTCACCACCCCAACTCTACTTCTCCCCCAAAAACTTGAAAAATCCCTTCTAAATAATGAAACAATAGTAAACAACCACTACTGTCTAACTATCTGACTGTTACTAGTTAGTTATAAATTGAAATTTGTTGTCTAGTTGACACAAATTGTCAACTTTGACAACTTACAATCATATATGCCTTTAATATATTTCACTAACCTTTTCAAAGGTTTTATAACTTCACTAACCCTTCCAAAGACACCTAAAACCCTTACGAGCTGTACTAGGCCTAAAGACACCTAAAACCCTTACAAGCTTTTCTTTACATATTTTCTACATTTGATATTTTTCTTATAGGTGGACATGTCTATCACAAACATCCAACATGTCTGTCCTTAGACTTCATGGAAAAAACCTTACAAACAACACAAAAAAAATGACATGAACCATGCAAAAATATCTAATAGCTTGTGGATATCCCAAAGATGCATAAGTGCATGACTTGTGAAACCCAAAAAGATAAGACTAACTTGTATAACAAGCGAATAACCAAAATGATTTTATGTCTGTGTTATGTTTGACAATGACAATGATATTTGGATTCAAGTATGAGGAAATTTGTATCAATCAATTCATTAAATATCATTTGAATACAAAGAAGATTTTAAGAGATTCAAGAGCATAATTATAAGCCAAATTTTTGGAAGACCTAAATTAGACCTAAGTGAACAGACATGTGAAGGCTTATTTTCAATATGATGAGCAGATCTAAGGCAGAATTTTTATGAAGGTATATTCCAAGTTTAGAGAATTTATTGAAAAAAAAATATTTCAAATCTTGGTGGATTATTCATAAGTACAAGGCAGATTTGTTGAAGACCTCGAAGGAGATCTAAGGAAAATCTACCTACATTATAAACACTTTGCATTTCAAAGGTTAGTTCCTTCTGCATTGCAGGATTTGAGGTTGGTGTCTCTTGCTAATTGAGTCTACACATTTGTTTGAAGTTATATACATACATACATATATGTGTGTGTGTGTACATACACACATAATTCACCTACTAGGATTTCCATGCTAAATAGTATATGCATCTTGTCTTCTTTTGTTAGACATCAACTATGTGAATGCTTTCTACATTGCTTTCACTTGACTAAATATATATAATAAAGTATGCAGGTTTCTATGCCAAACTAACTCCAATGTGGACAAATATCTAATAATTTGGATTTAAACTAAGAAATAACTATATGTTCAAGGAACCAAAAGATGATTGCAATGAGACTATTACAAGCGAAATAACTTTAGTCTTGTTAAAGAGAATTGGGACGTGTGTTTGAAGACTTAACAAATTTGAGCTTCACTTGGTTTCAAGAATACTATAATATTCTCTACTTAACAAGGCCAACCACATGAAGGTGGAAGCTCATTTGGCCTCACCCCCCTCCCCCTAACATCAATCTAAAGTACCCATTATCATCTAATTACATACTTCATTCATTAATTCATCCATTTATGAACTATAACATTCAATCAATACAATCACATAACATTCATTAATATGATATAAAAATCATTAATACACAATACTAATCAAAAATTCATTAACACATAACAATATTCATTAACATAAAATAAAAATCTGTATTAATACGCATCATTCATACATAATTACTTAAAACAAAGTTCTTTCATTATCCAACAAGGTTTATCAAAGAAGATTTTTAAAACATCATTTCTTTTTTTTTGTTTTTCTGAGCTCTCTTAAGAAAAGCACTCATAGGGACATCCATATCTGCTTCATTCTCCTCCTCTTCTGGCATGTGTAATGTCAAATTATGATGGCTCCTTCTCTTTGGAGGAGTAGGAGGTTGCTGCACTAAAGGGGGCTCTGTTGCAAGAACAAGTGAATGCGATAAATTGGCATACTCTTTTTCTTTTTCTAACTATTCCAAGTTTGTAATTAAGTACGAGTACAACATAAAATGCATTTTTCTTACCTGACAATGCCACATCATGTACATTAACATTTTGATCTGGCATCGCATCAACATGTTGAACACTTGGAACATGGTCCAGTCCTTCAGCATGATGTTCAACATGCTCTGAAATATTCAAAAAAAGGATACACATCAAATTCCAATTGAAGATGTTAAATTGTATTCATAATTGCATAATTAATTTCCAATAGAAAATTAATACCTCCACCACTATAATGCACATCATGGCCTTTGTCAGGAGCAAGTTCTGTGGTAGGATATGAAGGCTACAGTAAAATGTTATGCACATTGTTATGTAGTCAATTTATGTTTAAAACTAATACCAAAAAAGAATCTTCTCAACTATTTAATTTCATTCACTTTTCATCTAACCAATTTACCTGTGAGATATCATTTGTTGCACTAGATTCTTGGGCAAGGCTTACAGATTCTTCACGTAGGCATGCAACCACAACTTTATAGCCTTCCTTCAAGGCAATTTTTCTATCTTCATCTGTGACCTCCACATTGAAATCTGTGCCCCATGGTTTTTGCTTAATAACGTCAGTTTTACATGTATGGTTTCATTAAACAAAACTATTTGCAACATTATATTTAAAAAAAAACAAAATTCATTGCTCTACTTACAAGTCAAGATTGCAGATTCATATAGTCACCAGAGCCAAGTTTGTGTTGGCCAACCTTTTCTATTCTCGCTTTTGTAGCCACGGAAGTGTCCTGCAATCTATGAACAATTTCAAACATCTTAGATTATATATTTACAAATATCAATAATTAGTGCATGATTACAATGTGCTTAATACTATAAGGACATACCTCTTTTTGCCCTGTGCTGCTTCATTATCTCTATCTTCACATAGCCTTTTCTCCTTTGCATCTTCTATTATTTCATTCCACTCCATTGGTGGAATCATAGGAGGATGGTTGTACTTTGCGTTATCCTTAAGACCCCTTCTACATTGATCCCTCACAATCTTTATATGCTTTGCTGCTCTTTTCAGAAGTAGGCCAGTGTCAAAAATATTTTTCCCAAATTTCTCCTCAATGGATGCAATCAACTAATTTTTTAATTCCCCAAATTGTAAATTCCACCTTTTTAAAAACAAATAGATTGTTAGATCAATAACTTTAATATATTACAATAAATAGAAGAAAATAAAAATTATGTAGCAATGATATGAAACTATGTACCTTTTACGTATGGTGGGTCCAAACAGTCTCAATGTCATATGAAAAAGATGTTCAAAGAAAGCATTATTACCTACAAAAACATAAAGGATTTATAAGTCCAAAATGAGTAATGTAAAAGTAAACTAAATTTACACTTTAAAAAATATCAATTTTAAAGCACCTAGAAGCTTTCGTTCTCTTAATGGAAACATAGTTTTCTTATTCAGCAACAATGTCCCTTCATACAAACCAGTACTAATCACACGAACTACTCCAAGAAATGGATCAGCTTCAGTAGTACTGCTCTCTATTGCTCTATCAACTGAAACATCATAACAATTAAATGACAATTTTAGTACTGCTCTCTGTTGGTCTACCTCTTTGCCTATGTCCATGTCTCTCTATGTGTGGCTATATATATGTATGTATGTATGTATGCATGGTGTGTGTATGCATGTGTCTGTGTGTATGCAAGCTTCTGTAGACACCATTTAGGCACTAATGTGCTACTTCTTTGTTCATCAACTTGTAGAAAGACATTACAAAATATAGCACATTACAAAATATAGCAAAACAAGGTTTTACCAATTCTACTGGGCATAGACGATAATGTTTGCATGGTCCTTGTTGCCGACAATGCAACAGATAATAGTGGACCGCCAACTAAAGGAGGAGTCCACACTTCATCATGAGCTAAAGAATAGAATATTGTTAGCAAAGACATTTGTAATGGATAAAGATCAAATGGGATACTAGCAAGAAACGTCGAAAAAGAAAGAAGTAAGTGTTATAATGTTGATAAAAAAAAACAAAGTGTTACTTACATGAAGGTACTGTGAAACAACCCTGACCATGTTCAGCATGTGATGTCGCAACTGGCACATATGTCTATACAAGAACACATAAAATCAGAGATCATGATCCATAAGATACTATAAAATATTAATATCTATTGAACTTCTATTACTGCTTTAGTCGAATTACTGCTTACTTTCAAAGATTGGATTCTACGGTCCAATTCTATTCTCAGTGCCTCTTTCTCCTCACTTCTGTCACCCTTGATGATAATTTGAACAAGCTCATTAGTGTATCTTTGTGTAATTTTTTGGGTGATGAATACAGGGTCAGTACTAAGGCCAATGTCATGTAGATATGATGGCCGTATTTTAGATTGCATTTGATCAACGATCATTGTAGCATTCTCCTATCAGTTGTGACATCAAATATTTGTATACTTTCATCAAAATAACTCCAAATCCATAAAGAAAAGAACATAATAATAGGACATTTGTTTCTATATTAACATTAAAATTTACAATAATTAATGTTTACCTCTACTGAAGGTGTCTGCCATGGTGCATCCATATCACCCTGTGAAAAAATTAGTAAGTCTTAGAAATCAATAGCGAAATTAAAGTAATAGACTTACCAAAGAAAATATTAATAATAAAGTAGATTGTATATGTAAATCATTTTTCTTAAGTTAAAAATTTAGCGTAACTAATTTTTATATCTAAAACAATATTTGGCATGTTCTACTTAATGTTTATATGTGCACATATGGTTTGGAAAGAAATATTTGGTCATACAAGACCCCATCATAGTTGACATTGATCGTACCTGAAGATTACATTGATCATCATGATCATCATCCATTTCATCATCATCATCATCATCATCGTCATCATCATCATCGTACTCGTCACTTTGATCATTGTCATCACCACCACCATCTTCATCACCATCATCATCCTCTTGATCACTATCATCATCATGCCCATCATCATCATGATCATCACCATCTTCATCACCATGATCATGATCGTCATCAGCATCATCATCATCATTATCACCATTATCGTTAGCATGACCAAAATCATCACCATCTTCTTCTTCTTCATCACTGGGTAACTGTTGTTCCTGATAATCATTTACTTCCTCTTGTGCTTCTTCAATATCTTCTTCTTCGATCACATTATACTTTAGTGGCCTTCCTCTTGGGTCATGTCTAACAACAAATGACCAACCTAATTTGTCTGGAACACCAAAGTAAAACACTTGCTTGCATTGACTTGGAAGAACATAGGGCTCATCTCTGACTGGCTCAAATGGCCTTGTATTAATCATAGTAAATCCACTGTCATGTTCAATAACAGTCCTATTGGGATCATTTTGATTCAGTTGTAACCTAAACCATTTGATGACAAATAGAACTATTTTGAATAAATTAAAGTTGCGCTCAAGCATATCATCCAAAATTCCATAGTATCAATTTTTCAGATTGTTGAGGATGTATGTCAGTTCTAGATGAAATATTAGTGACCGCGAAGGCAACACTTATCTCGAAATCACACGTTTTCTTCATTTCATCTAACTTTTTTGTGCTGAATTTATAGCCATGGTAGTACATAGCTTTGTGCTATTTGACCTACAATTATTCAAACATGTCAAGAATCTTCTCATTGATTTGTGAGTTGATATTAAACTTATGTCTCATGGTTAGTAATCTTATGCATACCTTTGTATCTCTTAAGCCATATATTAGATCAAGTACCATTGGCGTAACATTGGGATCTTCATTACGATGAGCTTCTTTAACCAACAATGCAACACCATCCCATGTTAATGAGCGACCATTTTCTTGAGACTGTTCAATCCACACTGTCATCCAATCAAGATTGTTTGCAATATACAAGTGTAGTGCATCCCACTCATGACCAAATATAAAGAAGACAATTACACTAGTTAGAAACAACTTATATATATTGATGATGGATAAGAATTGTTAAATTACAAAAAAAAACTTATAATTACCTCTCACCCTCCTCAATCTACCTTTCCCCGTTAGGTACTCCCCTTTGAATTTGTCATTACAGTTGGGATCCCAAATGCGATCTAGATGGATACCTGCTGCAAAATTTGGAAGATATTCACTGATATACACCATGGTCTGGTATATCATATATCCCTCTATCATAGAACCCTCAAGACGTGCTCTTTGTTGAACCAAGCCCTTCATAAATTTCAAATGCCTCTCAACCATCCACATTGATCTAGCTTGTATAGGTCCACACAATTCAATCTCCTCAACTTGATGTATGAGGTAGTGTTCTTGAGCATTGAAAAACGTTGGAGGTAAACACTTTTGCATTTCATACATAAGCTGTTGAATTTTTCTCTTCCAATATTTTATATCTTTTTTATCAATTTCTTTAGATGATAACCACCTAAATGAGATTCAACACGCAAAAACACATAGAGGAGATTTCAAATAAAATTATATAATAGATTTCAGATAAAAAGCTACAAATCTAAGAAAAAAAACTCTTCTAACCTCATGTATTTTCCAAGATCATATATAACTTGTTCAATACTGTTATCAAACTGTTGTGGAAGGGATAGAGGTAGGACGAACTGCAATCATTAAAAAATTATCATTTCAATATATTATTAAATAATGCAACTGGTACTACATTCAATCTTACAAATATACTATAAATAGAAAACATGACTTACCTTGAGGAAGGTATGCCAATCATGTGTCTTCAACCCTGGCCCAAAATCACCTTTCTTTGATAGAAGAGTGCTTATATTTGTAGCAAATCCTGTTGGAAATTTTGTTTTTTTTATGACTTCTTTTAATGCATCACTTTGTATCTCTGTTAATAACCAAGGAAGGGCACTTGTATTTATGCAATCTCCATTCCTATTTGATTCAATAAAAACTTTTAGTGCATGATTAGATTCATGAATGTTAGTACAAATTTTAGCAATTTGTTCTCTATTACGCCTTCCATCCAACATTTTCCATAGTGTCTCTGTTACATTCTTTCCAATATGCATAGCATCAAAAAAATGCATGATTGAGAGATCCTTGTAGTATGGTAACCTACTAAATTGAGTAGGATAGCTTTTCATTCCTCTACGAAGTTGGTCATTGATGCCTTGATGACCTTCATGAGCATCAGTTACAGCATTAGTAAATATAAGACAATATCGAAATACAAATTGTAAACTTTGGACGACAAAGTAGACATTACCTCGATGATTTAGTCGATCGTATTCCAACTTCCATAAATGAGGTGTCATTATTCGTGGCCTTGATGATGTCTCTTCTTTCCCATTGAAAAGATGTTTTTTGGCAATTCAAAACCTATGATTATTGTGGAGAAAGTGTCTAAACTCATCAAACACCTACTTTCTTAAACTTCTCGAATGACGACATTTCATCTTTGGACCACAAACTGGACATGCAAATTTTCCCTTTGTCTGAAGACCTAAAAGATCATGTATAATTGGATCATGTACAATTATCATGCACAACTTAAGCATTTCATAGTAATGTGTAAGCACTATAACAGACCAAAAATATGTGATCTTAACAATATAACATACCGCAAAAATGAGTTAGCCCAGGAGCATCATCTATTGTCCATACAAGCATTGCATGGAATTGAAATTGTCGATGTCCTATCAATCTAGAGATGTCATACATAGTGATGCTATTCCATAACTTCAACAACTCGTCAATTAGGGGCTCAATATACATGTTCATATCTTTAACTTGGTATTTACCTAGCAACTGAATGAACATAAAAATTACGTAATTATTATAACCATTTTCATGCACTATTTATAAATTAATTTAGATAACTATAAAAAAAAATACCCGGCACAATCATTGACAACATTATGTGCTCCCTCTTTATGGACATCCAAGGAGGAATGTTATTGTTAATAACAAAAATAGGCCATACCGAGTAAATAGATCTCATATCTCCATATGGATTGACACCATCTGCCGCCAATGAAAGTTTCAGATTACGAGGTTCTTCTTTAAAGTGTGACCATGTTTCTTCTATCTCTTTAAATGCAGAACCATCAGTAGGCATTCGCATAATGTCATCTTGACTTATATTGTGTGCATGGTAATCCATAAATTTTGCCAAGCTAGCGCACCTAAATAATCGTTCTAGATGTGGAATAATGGGAATGTATCGAAGAACCTTGTGAGGCACTTTTTTTGTTATTTGATTTGACTGATATCTACTAACATGACAATCAGGACATTCTGTTACAAATTCATGTTGTTTATGATATAGAATGTGATCATTGGGACATGCATGTATTGTTTGATACTTCATTCCAATTTGATCCATAATGTTAGATAATTCTCAGTACGAACGAGGCAAAATGTTTTATGGTGGTAACAAAAAACTCACTAATCAACCTACAACAAAAAATATGCATTGTTAATATAATGAATAGTAATTGTATGCTAACCTTGAAGATGAAAAAAATGAGATACCTTAGCATACGTGACATTGCTACATTGGATATGCTATTCATAACCTTTAAGTTCACCAACAACACTATAGCCAACAATAGAGTTGTTTGGGAGCCTGGGTATAAGGGCTCATGTGCCTTCTCAAGTAAAGGTATATCAAGACCATCTTCATCATTATTATCAGATTCGCTAGTACCATCATTGTGAGCCTCTTCATCACTTGCCCCAATACCATCTTCTTCAATCATGTCCTCTGGCACATTATCATATTCTTCCATGGGAGTGTTATCCTCAACTTGGATATTCACACCTCCATGTTCCTCCAGTAGGAAATCCACATTCAGCAATGGATGAAAATCGTGGCCCCCTTCAACATGACCATATTGCCTACAATGACTCTGGGCTATTGTGATTAGAATTCTTTGATTCTTTAAACCCTTACACTTTTTGCAAGGACAATAACATTTATCAGGTTTTCTTCAAAATTGAGCCCACAATGCAGCCATTATCTCATTATTTTCTTCTAGATTCATATTGTCAGGCGTGGTCTTTCTTCACAGGAAAATATACCTACAAATAAATTGGACATGTTGTGATTAATGTTTATATCTACACATATGGTTTTTGTTAATTAATGTTTTCAAATGTAACTAAAATGATTACAAACATATCAAAAAGGACCTTCATAGGGTCTTATTACATCAACTGTTCTAACATGGTCATGTTGGTTATCTTGAGACCTTAATGTCTTCTCATGCCTTCAACCTTGACCTTGATGCTCCTGCATCATTCTCCCAAGGATCAAGGAAAGTTGGATCATCATGGAATTGAGTAGGTAGACCTTCTAGGAAGTTGCAATACTTCAACCTTGTAAGTGTCACGTCAATGCAATGGGTACTAAAAAAATAGTTTAAGTTGATGAGAAATGGTTGCTATGAATTCAAATTGAAAGCGTCACCTCAAGTCATTGGGTATTAAACAAACAATTCAAGCTGATGAGTATGGGTTTTTATGAACCACAACTCATGAAATATGCATTAAGTCCATACTTTTTGTTTACAATGAGTATGGGTTTTTTGAAGCAATGAGCCAAAGTCACATGGTTGAAGATGATCATTGTCCCCTCAAAGCGCCATCATTTGATAAATTGTTGCATTGAAATATGATCTAGAAAGGGCCTTTCCACATAGTATGTTGGCACTATTTAGCAATCATCGATCATATGGTTATTGCAAAGAGGCTAAGGACCAAACATGGAATCATGGAGATAGTGCACGGATGTACAAGGAAAATTTGTTGCTCTTTAGCTACTAATCTTGCTTTGTGCTTGTCAATTAAAACATTATTTTTAAACTTGATCTTAATAATTTTTATAATCAATGGCTTTCTTTCCAATGCCTATCTCTCGACTCAACACATTTTTTCATTTTTCTTTCCTTCTTGCTTCATCATAAATACTTGGTTCACAAGCACTTATGGTGTTCTTCTTGCTAAGATTATGAAGTGGATAATGACTTTCAATCTAGATAATCAAATGTTTGGCTCAACTTTTTTGGGTAAGTGTGATGATATGTAGTGCACTATAAACTTTATCTTCAATGAAAGGATTAGCACCTCTAATTTTCAAATGGAAATCAACCAGAACTAGCTGACAATCTAACCTAAAAAATACATTTTATGCCAAATTCCAATCATAGTTAAAGACATTTAGCTATTGGAAAATGGCAAGATTATGTCTTATTTCAGATATGCAATAAAATGGGCAAGAAATGTGGAAGAACGTTAAGTTTTTATCCACCAAAACATGAGTAAAATTGTATAAACTGAATGTATTTTTAAAAATAATGTCAATTCCCTTCAAAAGAAATATTTTGCATGCAACTTACTTGCTGAAGATATTTCAAGTTTAGCAACTCTTTAATCACATGATCCACAATAGTTGGAAGCTTTGACCTGTCTGTCAGCTATGGCTTGGCCTGTAGCAACAAAAAATTCTTAGTATATGCATCTCGACATTTAAAAAATACATCAAGCAATTCAGGTCAGTTATAGTCTGTAAATTAACTGGCATTTTTTTCTTCTTTAACATATTCGACAATCAAGTACAATTAATATGAATACAAGAGCAAAACTTTGAATTCTACTAATGTCATCAATGTTAATCTTGGGTACTAGTACAAAGCCAGTAAGAAATCTATAGTTGTACCAACCAAGATATTTACAAGACTTGATCACAAAAGGTTCATTTAGCACAAAACAACTTCAAAAATATTGTATATATACACTCTTTGATGCTGTCAAAGGGAACAATTATTTTAATGATGTTTTATGTAAGAATTGCTAGAGGAAATGATAAGCATGAAATATATTCAAGTTTTGACACTAAGGAATTGAAACATCCGCACTCAGGAATTGCCTGGAGTATTTAAAGAGTGTGTATCCCACAAATGAAATTGGTATAAATGTTACAACCACCAAATTTGGAGGGCATGGAAATTCAGTCATCACTATCCTATGTAGTACACTTAATTTCATATGTTGGAATCATTTTGTGACTTGTACACATGATAGTCCAATAGTTTTTAATGTCATCTTCATCATAATTTCTATGATAGTCTAATAGTTGCAGGTGGCATCTTCGTCACAATTTTTCCATGATAGTTTTGTTGGTCTAAATTTTTGCATAATTGAATTCCTTTGTCCAAGGTATAGAAGAATTCAGATTGGGATCCACCTATGGTGAATAGGGTTTCTAGCCAAGTCATATTTTGTATGTCTTTGAAGCAAATTTTTGTCGAAACCCTAGGTCTTGTTTTCTTTTAAATTTTTCGGGCGCGAAACTAAAAATATGCAAAGATTCCCATCCTTTTCAAAATTTTTGCGCCCTGAGTCACATCTTTTCTTTTGTGTTTCTGACTGCTCGATCCCTAAAAGATCTACGACAATCACTATCTTGCTATGAAAAGATACAAGTATTTTACCCTTATCGACATAACGACCACGGCTCAGTTGAAAAGCGGTATCATCAAGTGGAAATATGGTGACCGGAGATTGTATTTTTCGAAAGATATTTCAGCATGTTTACAATAGACATGTCAGAACCTGAAAAGGAATTACAACATTGAGGTACAAAAGGTGTCAATAGAAATCTTAGCTTTTCCGATTAGTTTCTTTGTCACTATTAGAGAAATTGGGCACTTTGCCGTTAGCGACATGACGCCTTCACCAAAAATAATGGCCGGCAGTCACTTTTAAATTTTTCGATGATCGTAAGTTTTTTCAGGCTACGTGGTGCTGTTTTATTATGTGTCAGATGCATTAACGAGGGTAGTTATGACTTCACTCACCTTTATCTTTTTGACCCTAAATTTTAATGAGTCACTAGAAATCGCTATGTTGCTATCAAAGAATTGGTATCTCTTACCATTAGCGACATAGCGCCCAGACAGAAAGTAGTACTGCGGCAACTTTTTAGAGTAAGTGGGTCCCAGAAAGTACTCCATCAGATATCAATTATAAAGCTTTGGAATAGGCTGGCATCTAATGGGCTACATGTATACGCCAGGAAAAGAAAAGACACTGGGATTCGCTATGTTGCTATCAGGAACTTGTTCTTCTCGCCGTTAGCGACATAGTGCTCAGCCAAGAAATAAACAAATATGGGCCCCAAGCAGCAGGTAATATAGCCAGGATTTCATCACGTCATCAATGATTGGACCCACGCCCTGTTCACAAAATATATGAAAGACTGATCGTCAGATCTATCTCAGATCCATGATTGTCACTATCTCACTATGGCGAGTTGCATGAAGGTTATGAATAGCGACATGGCGACAAGGGGCCCACCATATTTCTTTTGAGCAATGCATCAAATGTCATCCACATGATCAAATTAGGATCAATGATGGGCGCTATCTCGGTATGGCAAGGTGCTCACTCTTTATGTATAGCGAGATAGTGCCTAAGTGACACATGTCCTTAGAGTTTTGTGGGTCCAGTTTAGAGGTGCCAACAATGAAGGAAAGGTACACATGGAAAATTTTCATTGGGTTGACTGCCAGCTTGTCAAGAGGAACATGAGTTGTCTTTGCTTGCATCCCTAGATTGTAGGATTTTTCGTAAATCCACGGTGTAAATTTGAATATAGAAGGTGATGCCACCTTGTGCATTTATGAGAGATGAAAGCTTCACGTGTGAAGAAAAATAGAGTATAAAATAGAAGATTTTCTTAATTCCACCATACTCAAACAAAGATTCAGAGCATTTCTAGGCAGAAATAGTTGTTGAGAAGACCGTGCTAGATTTGGTAAGATTGTGAAGCAGTTTGTTCACAGAAAGATTGCAGTAACGCTGAGAAGAACTAGAGTGAAATTCAAAGTAAGTACTTGCATTATAATCCTCCTACTGTTCCAATTCCTTCGAGAGTTAATTAAAATGGCTCCAAAATAGAAAGCATTTTCTGGTCAAGAGAACTATTTAGATAGGAATGTCCATGATGATTTGCTTGAACCGCTCCCTTCTTCCACTGTTGAAACTGTAGAAGTTAAGAGGCTAACTTCATTAAACCCTAGGCCAAAAATAGTAGATGGGTTGTATGACAAAGGAAACTGGGTTAGGGATGCAACAACTTCATACACCGGTCTTGTTTTATTCAAAAAATGGTTTTCAGAGAGGAACCTTTTTGCCCCACATGCCAACATCTAAAATTTTGGTCTAGGGAAAATAGTGGTTCCTAGTGTTTTCATGGATTATGATCTTTTGGAAGCTATAGCTAAGAATTACGACCAAGCCCTTAGGGTAGTGAGGAGAACTGATGGTGAAATCTTGATTACAATTAGCGCAAAGGAGATTAGGCAAGTTTTTAGTTTAGGGCCTGTCACTGATTATCATGTGCCCATTGATTTGAAAGGGTTAGAAAATGAGTATATGTCTAAGAGAGATACAGTTAGGCAAGGAGCACTGAGTGCACACATAGGTAGAATTGGAACACTGCCAGCAATAACAACATCCTCCAGGGAGCCTTTCAAAAGGGTATACTTCAATTCTAGGGCTATAGAAATATATAGGTCCTTGTGTAAAGTTTTTGGGAGAGATGAAGAAGAGTTCATGCCTGTGGATTTTATGTATATGATTACTCATATTTCCTCTTTTGGTGTGGATATAATTTTTGATTTTGCTTCTTACTTAGCTGAGGAGATTCACATTGGACTAATTGGAATTGCTAAGGGTAAGGTGGAAAAAACTTTTGGCCATTATTTTCTGTTAATGCACATGTTCTTATTCAAGGGAGTAACATATTTTAGTAAAGAAATGGAATTAGATAGAGAAGAGAGTGGGGAAGCATTACCAGTTCAATTGCTAGTTTTCTCAGGTTTGATAGGTATTTTGCTTCAAAGCTAAGATGCCTCCTATTAAGGGACAATCCCAGAATCCCCAAGGCATTAATGAATCTCATTAGGCCTATGGACAACCCAAGTGGTTTGAAAGTTTCACATAATTGGGGAGATGTCATTCCATATTCTGTTTCTACTATATTTAGAATATATGGTTTTAAAGGAAGCCCTCACATACTACCCTACCAAGTGCCTTTGAAGGTAGGAGTTGCTGAGATATTGTGGAAGCTGGGAGGAGTGGAGGAAGCCCTTCTATTGAAAAGACAAAAGGGGTCAATTTTTCCTACTTGCACAGTGGATCATCATTTTGTAATCACAAAAGGAGGTTGGCTTTCTCTACATAAGATTTTGAATTCTTATAAGATGGCCACTTCTCATCCTCATTTTTGTGATTCTGAAGGATTTTATCATTTGGCTCTGAGGTAGAGAATTAAGCTTGGTAAAATTGAGCATGAATTTTATTTTCCTGAAGACTTAATAAGGAATGAGTACTCCTTGCAGGAGCAAGAGACTAGGAAAGAAAAGTGGAAAGTCTTTTCTAAAATTTTGGATTTCATTCATTGTTTTGATCCAGATTATAGTCCTTTGGACGATGCAATTACAAATGTAGATAAGATGAGGAAGCTTATGAATAATTTTCTTGAAATAATAGAGGCAATGAATGAAAAGAAGCAATTATTTATTAGGTTCTACCTGGATAAGGCCAGGGAAGTAATGGGAAGATTGAGTTTTACTCCCAATATAAGGGAAGGTCAATTAACTGTCCAAAAAAGGCTAGGATATACTATTGTTCAAAATAAAAAGAATACAGTGGACAAAGGAAAACAAATAATTGAGTCCACTAGTAGGGTTTTGGAAGAGAGGCCTACTGAGCCCTCCCCTAAGAGGAGGAAAATAATAAGAGAGGAGGATTCTAATGTTGAGGAGTATTCACCTTCACAGACCCCTTTGAGAACTGGGGAGGAGCAGCTCACTATTGAGAAAATTGAACAAATTGGATCACAAGGGGGAGTTTTTGTCACTCAAGTAGAGATCGATGAAGGGAACCCACAAGAACCTCCTGTGCCAAGCCTCGAGCTAACTGTAGCTGATTTTAAGGGAAGGGAATTGGACCCTATTTTGGAACAAGCCAGCCAACAATTTTTGTCAGATGAAAGTATTGTAAGGTCTAGGGCTTTCCATCAATTTGCTTGGAGGGCAAACATCCACAATTTTGAGGAAAAATGTAAGAACATGAAAATAGAGCATCCAGAAATGGATGAAGCTTCCATCCAAAACCAAATAAAGGAGCAAATGGAACATTACCCCTGAGGAGGGAAGGCAAATGGTAAAAACTTCTAACATACTATTGTTGCCTAATTGGGATATTGAAGATGCATTGATTTTCAACTCTATTTCTAATAGACTGGAGTTACAAGACCCAAATAAAAAGGAATTTGCAGGGACTACTTTTAGTGATGATCAAGCTGCTCTTGTTATGTGGTCATTAAGAAGAGGATCCAGGATTGTATCAGCATAGCTTGATGGTTCAGGACTGATAGGGAATATTATTGTGAGGAGAGTTGCTGATACCTCACACGTATAGGTAGCCCACATGAATGTGGATTATTCTCAATTTGCCTTGGCTACTACTAAAAGGGAGGAAAAGGAAATGTTTGAATTACAAAGTAAATATGAGGCAGTTGTGGATGCCTACAATAAAGAGGTAAAAAGGAGAGTTGAGCTTGAGAACAAGCTACTGGGAAAATCCACTAGGCCTAAAATTACATACCCTCGCCCCCCTGTTGAACCTTTCAAATCTACCCCCCACATTGAAATATCAGACACACCCCAAGGGCCACAGTATTACACTGCTGAGGATTTTGAAGAAGAAAAGAGTAAACTGTGGGCCTTACATGTAGAGTTGGAATCTAAATATGAAGATAAACTAAGAACAACTCTTACATATCTATGAGACAAGGTTGAATGGCCACTAATCCATGATCAATTGTCTAGGGTGATTAACATCTGGGAAGAGTTCAAAGTAGATGATGAGGCTCTAAAGCCAATTGTGAACAAATGGGTGAGAAGGGAGAAAGCAATAACCTTATTGTGTCTATCTTTTATAAATAATTCTCGTGATCAGATTGATAAAACCTTTGACATTGTTTTTGATCTTGCTGATTTTGATAGCAAAAGGATACATTTACAGAAGATAATAATAGGCTACTTAGACAAATATAAGAGCCAAAAATTCAATTTATTTCCTCATGCCCTAGATAAGAAAAATAGTTTGAAAAGAAAAGAGGAATGGGTGAAGGAACTTGATGATTTATTCTGTTTAAGAATGAATCAAGTCATAAATGAAATAGGGCATGCACGGTGGGCCACCACAATAGAAGAAATGGTGAAAGCCAAAATATTCTTTGATTCTTTAAAATAGGAATTTGTTGATATTGATAATGAGGCTGATTATATAATAAAGAAACATAAGGATATTTTGCAATTCAATTGGCCAGATGACACATTATTTGACAGGTGGATGGCATAAATGCCTTCTAGTGAACAGTTTGATGTAGATGAAACTAACAGTGATGAGGTGCAGGGTGAGGAAGTCCAAATCATTGATACCATCACTACTCAAACCCAATCAAAAGAAGAAGACAAGAAAAACCTATCACTTTCAGTTGCAGAACTGGGACCACAAGATGCCAATACAATTAAAGAAAAGGAAAAGGTAGAAGTTGTCCTTACCATGCAGAATGAAGGTGATGGAAGCCTGCAGGTGGAGGTTAATGTGCCCTCGTTAGAAAAAGCTTCATCATTGGCTAATTTAGCAATTACATATGAAGATGAATCAGATCAATAGCCAACTCAACAACATTAGAACATGTAACAGAAGCTGACCCACCGAAAGGAATGATTTGATTTCGATATCTTCTGTTACCCATAGTTTTGTCATTTTGTGATAGATGTATGTAGATATTCCTTGTAAAAGACACCTGTCAGTTTCTCTTAGCCTGAAGCTTGTTGCATTTCACACTATATAAGTGAAATTCTAGGGCAAGAGAAAAGGTTTGAATTCTATTTGCTAAGTGATACATTTAGTCTATTTTTGGTCCACCATTTTTGAGCAAAAATTTGTGATGTATTTTCTCTGTCAGATCTTGAGAATACATGAATATAGAATGATCTGTGTCTCTTTCTGAAGGTCATTTTGATTCTATTGTAAATTGTATACAATTTTCAAGGAAAATGAATACAAATTATGAACTATCCCCATATCAGTTCTTTTTGAACTTTGTCTCCTTTTGATTACTTGGTTATCTTGATGTTGTATAAGTAAAGGCTTGTGCAATTGAATGTAGTTCAATTAGGTTGTATATATGTTTATCATGGCTATTAATTCAATGGATTAAGTACAAGCTTTGATGAATTTGATAAGGTTGCTACAGTAGTGGAAAGGATTTTGAATGATGATTTTTTTATAAGAATTGCTGATAAA
>CM053788.1:427129766-427379766 GCA_028749045.1 Cupressus sempervirens
GCATTGTTAAATTGTCATTTCAATCAACACAAGGAAACTTAAATCTGTAGTGTTGAATCATACAATGGAATAATTGCCAATCAGTCTTCCCCTTCGAATGCACGAAAAATTCAAATCTTGAAATATTTCAACTATTAAAACTTAATTGGAACAAAAAGCAATATCTATGCCAGCTGCTATAAATAGAATGGCCAGAGTGCAAAAAAGATAATTTTCCATAAAACTCGTAGTTTTTATAATGAAGAATATTCATATTGCAATTAGTTGGGCTTGCCTTTAACATCCCAAGTCCAACATCTAGAAAATATTGTAATAAAAAACATGTTATCAGATACTTTCTTTCCTCTGTAGTGGTTCTTGTAAGAAAGGGGTATAACAAGTTTAAGTGACAAATAACAGTAGTGCCCAACCATTTTCTGAAAGCAAATCAGTGTGAAAACCAAGTTTACAGAATATGCTTGAATTCTAGATGAATCTACTTGTTCACTCAAGGATTTGATTGCTTCTTTTGCAGCTTTGCATTTACAAGATTCTGCCGCAACAAAATATAGGGCTTCTTGTGCCTTCTTTGCATGCTAATTTTTAAGATCTTGAAGCTGCATGGCTTTACTAGGCACTAATAATGAAATGAGGCCAATGCTCCAAGCCCCATATTGAATTACAAAGTGTTATGGAACAGAGTTACATTTTTATATAATGAAAATGTTATTGAATAATTGAAGTACCTGCCTTTGCAACTTGAGGACTTCTTCACTCAAGACTTGATTTGTCTTCTTAATGTTTTCAACTAGACCTTTGTTAGAAGAAAGGGCTCCCATTGTTGGAGTTGGTGTAGTTGGTGTTGCAGAACAAGGTGCTGGACTAGATCTCCTTGAGAGTGGTGATATTGATTGTAAGTTGTTTGTTGACTATGGAATTGAAATAGCTACTTTTGTTAGTGTTTCTTGTGAATCAAGTAAGTTTGAGAAAGTAATATCCTTCAGCTGTAGCAAAGGAGGTACTTGGGATGAAGATTCCAGCTCTATACCACACTTGTCGCCTTGGGTCTTTACTTCCAGAGTTGTAGATTGTGTCTTTGAACCTTTTATTTTTTATTTTTTTGGTCTATCTCATATATCATTCAAATGTGTAGGAAGCATGTTTTGGTTGTTATTATAAGATACCATTTCCAGTTCTTATGCTTTTTCCATTTGGCAAAACAAGAATCACATAAACAGTGTGGTTTATTTGGATTTAGTGCCAATGCAGCCTTCATGATCTTTCTAGAACTACATGAATGGTAGTGAACTAAACCACAATTATAGCATTGGTCGCTAGAGACTAAAGTTATAATTTCCACTAGACTTCTAATGGCTTTCACAATCCAACATAGGATACTAGGACTTAGCACAAGTCCCTTTACCCACACCGGGTATACACAACTACTGAGCCCAAATGGACAATCCACTTCAAAAACTTCACCCACTGACACAAGCAATGGTGACAGTGAATAGGACATGTAGTCCAACCATAATCCACTGTTAGTTTGGAATCCACCAAACCCACAACACACCTTTTCACTTCTAGGCCTATAGTCCTTGTAGCTTTCCCAATCTGATTTCTTATATTTTCACCAACTATCCCTCAATGGAATAGGGACTTCTCCACCACTCCAAGAACCTCTTTAGGCACTTACTAAGGATCCAAAATTTTCTTAGGCAAATCTTGCTCCAACACTCCCAAACTGCTTCTTGGTACCTAGGCCTAGTTGATCAAGTTAGGCTAGGGCTTAAAGAAAGAATGGACAAGGTGGGTTCCCAAGACCCCAATTACTTATGAAAATTCTTAACACATTAATTTGCAACTAGATTCAGCACTTGCATTAGTCAATAGTGCTTCCCAATATGATTGTCACCATTCTACTTGCAAAAACTAGTCAAGCACATGGTCTTGCTTGACCTAGGGTCAGCTAGGAAAAATACTTGCCCTTCTTAGCATGCCTCCAACTCCTGGAATCATGTTTGTAGGTCCCTTAACTTGCATATCCCTTAGTTTCATAGGTTTCCACAGGTGGATTTGCAAGTTAGGGCTGCATTTGTACAAGGCCGTAGAAAACAGGGCTGTTCAGACCCCTTGTTACTAAAATGTTGATAACTTGCAAAACCCAACTCCAATTTATGCCAAATGAAAGCCAAAAAACTTATGAACACACCCCTACAACTAATCCACACACTTAGCAATCATAACAGTACTGTACGGAATCGTACAATCCACTATAACAACAAAATTACCAGTAAATCAAAGGTTTTTTATTCGTTTTCTCTGAGCATCGACTACAACCTGATCTCCCTCGCCTTCTGAGATCACACATGATATATATATAGGCCTATAGGATCATTGGAACAACCAAGTAGCCATTCCCCAACTTAAAATGAACAATAACAACTTGTAAACAATACCGAGCAACATTTTTAAAAGTTGTCAGCAACTTTTTTATGCAACTTTTTGCATTTTTGTAAATCTGACTACCTAATGAACTCAACAAGTTCAAAAACCATAAAATTGGCCTATATTGAATCAAACACCCTATTTTAAGGCCTCTTGGTCCCATTGAGCCACTTCATTTATAAACACACCAAAGTGCTAATGGACCTTACATACATGAGCCTTTATTACAAAACATAGGCCACCTAGTAAAGTATGGACCAAACCTTTATTCCAACACCCTAACTAATTGAATTCTCCCTTTCATGGAGTGGTAAGATGTCCTGCATCATAGGTACTTGTTCTCTTGCCTCATAGATACTTGTTCCCCTACCTCATTGGTTAGGTGTCCTACACCACAACCGCTTCATGGAAACAAATCCCACACTATCTAGTCCAATATCAGACATCATGTTTTGGACAATGTACCAGCTATTGGCCACATGGTGTTTTGGAGTACCAACTATTGCATCATGGTGTTGTGCAACTGCCATTGCTTCTTCCAAAGAATAGGTGTTAGGCTGTCTCTTATTTGTACCCACTAGAAACTCTAACTGCTTTGCTACCTGCAGAGATTACTTTACAAATATATTCACAAAATGAAGGTACATTGTCTAGAATGAATGATTTTCCAAAAATGTGATCTTATTAATAAGATAAATGGAAAACAAATCCTGAATTAAATCCTTAATGGAATGAGAGGAAAAAACTTTTTTGCTAGTCAATTTCTTCAATTTGATTATATCCATAAGTATGCTTTAATTCATTTGGTGTCTGCTTTAATTGTCACGATGTTTCAGTTGATAGATCAACAAAGAGCAGTACTACTGAAGTTGATCCATTTCCTGGAGCAGTTCGTGTGATTAGTATTGGTTCATATGAAGGGACATTATTGCTGAATAAGAAAACTATGTTTCCATTAAAAGAACGAAAGCTTCCAGGTGCTTTAAAATTGTTTTTATTTAAAGTGTAAATTTAATTTATTTTTATATTACTCATTTTGGATTGATAAATCCTTTATGTTTTTGTAGGTAATAATATTTTCTTTGAACATCTTTTTCATATGACATTGAGACTATTCGGACCCACCATACGTAAAAGGTACGTAGTTTCATATCATTGCTACATAATTTTTCTTTTCTTCCATTTACTGTAATATATTAAAGTTATTGATCTAACAATCTATTTTTTTTTAAAAAGGTGGAATTTACAAACCGTGGAATTAAAAAATCAGCTCATTGCATCTTTTGACGAGAAATTTGGAAAAGACATGTTTGACAATGGCCTACTTCTCAAAACAGCAGCAAAGCATATAAAGACTGTGAGGGATCAATATAGAAGGGCTCTTAAGGATAACCCAAAGTATGACCATCCAGCTATGATTCCACCAATGGAGTGGAATGAAATAGTAGAAGATGCAAACGAGAAAAGGCTATGTGAAGATAGAGATAATGAAGCAGCACAGGGCAAAAAGAGGTATGTCATGATAGTATTAAGTACATTGTAATCATGCACTAATTACTCATATTTGTAAATATATAATTTAAGATGTTTGAAATTGTTCATAGATTGCAGGACACATCCGTGGCTACAAAAGCGAGACTAGAAAAGTTTGGCCAACACAAACTTGGGTCTGGTGGCTATATGAATCTCCAGTCTCGAGTTGTAAGTAGGAGCAATGATATGGAATAAATCTCGAGTTGTAAGTAGGAGAAATGATATGGAATAAATTTTTTTAATATAATGTTGCAAACAATTTTGTTTAGTGAAACCATACATACAAAACTGATGATATTAAACAAAAAATATAGGGCACAAAATTCAATGTGGAGGTCACAGATGAAGATAGAAAACTTGCCTTGAAGGAAGGCTATAAAGTTGTGGCTGCATGCCTACGCGAAGAATCTGTAAGCCTTGCCCAAGAATCCAGTTCACCAAATGATATCTCACAGGTAAATTGGTTAGATGAAAAGTAAATGAAATTGAATAGTTGATCCTTTTCTTTTTTGGTATTAGTTTTGAATGTAAATTGACTACATAACAATGTGCATAACATTTTATTGTAGCCTTCATATCGTACCACAGAACCTGCTCATGACGAAGGCCATAATGTGCATTATAGTGGTGGAGGTATTAATTTTCTATTGGAAATTAATTATGCAATCAGAAATATGAAATGTTCTCCTTCCATTTATTGTCCAAGCATGGTCTTATCCAAACATATATTTTATGCTCATTATGCAGATCTTTTAGAAAATGTATTGTTTAAAGACTACAACCTCTTCAAACTTTTCTTCAAGTGAGGGTTCCATGCTAATAAAAATATAATAAAAGACCACTTATTAGCATCCTCAAGAATATGCATCTCAAATGACATGAGAGACTTGACTTCCCAGTCTTTAAGATGTGTGTATCTTTATACTTTATAGTCGTCGAGAGTCTTTTTGAATATAAACCATCTAAGTTCAAATATTGGTCATAGTTGAAAGAGGATAATAGACTGTAATCACTATGAAGCAAATGGTAACGAAAATATAACATGATTTCAGGAAAACTGTTATCTCTCCTTACTGTCAACTATTTTTCTGATTTGGGTTAAGTAATATTTGAAAGAAGCAATGATCATACTCAGGATTATGTGTTGTTTTAGCAAAGGATGCTCCCAAGTTTATAGTACAGATGTGAACAAAATGACATAGTTGGTTTGGTTGCAAGACCTTGTTGAATTTACCCTAAGAGCACCTTCACAGAGGAAGATTATTTGAATTATTTTAGGTAGGAAGATTCTTCTACAATCTATGCTAAATGAAGAGCTTCTGTTAGAAGTTTTCAATTAGAAAAATTGGGTTTTGATGATGAACAAGTGCATTAAGTGTAACTTTTTCGATTGCAAGAGTTATGGTCCTGTACATTATATGAGAATACCCTGCCAGGAGAAGGCCAAAAGTATTTTGATTGATTGTGGTTGTAGATTAAATAGTTTTAAACTCTACAAAGAATTGAGACATATCCTGTTTCATTCACTTGGAAAAAATGTCAATTTGGTTAACTTTGGAATATATGATCATATGCCTTAATACATTTTACTCATAGTCATTGACTTCCACAATGCAACCCAAATATTATTTTACTGCATATCAAACACAAAGTATTGATATTAGTTTGTGAGCCATTACCACCAGGTCTTCAAATTAGTGAGGCTATTTTAATGTATGATTTGAAAAAGCACATATCTTTAAAAATAATCATGGACAAAATCATAAGAAGCTTTGCTAATGATAAATATTTTAAATCCATAACTACAGTTTTCATTATTGGAAGGTGTCTTTGTGTTGCTGCTCAATTCCATTGCAGTGTACATGAGATTTTGTTTGTTTGAGCTAAGACTTTTCTCTTGGCTATTTGTTGTTTATTAAATCATAGTAGTTTGCATTTCTTGTATTATGTATTTAGGGTATTCTTGAGCAATGACAACCAAGTTTATAGATTGGCAAGGCAATTTATTAAATGATTTGGAACATTCACATAGTTTTGATCTTATTTCTCTAACATCACTACTTTAAAGATTATCTCTGGTTGCTGAAACATATTCATTATTTTAAAATAGGAATCTTTAAGCTTTTGATTAGTAGTTGATTATGATTTCCAACTCTGTACTTTGATAAATCATTTGTTCTAACAAATCTCATAGACTGTGTGATTTTGAGTCAAACTCATTGACCTATGTTTCATGAGTAGTGATTCAACATGAAGTCTCAGTGCTTCACCCTTGTGAGCATCACCTAGATCCAATGAGTGCTAAGTGTTCCATTTATTCTCATGAGAAATGGATTCATGTTGAATCACTACTCATGAAACATGGGTCAATGAGTTTGACTCAAAATCACACAGTTAAATCCTGATAGCAATATCACAATTTGACTTGCTGTGGAAATTATCTCCTACTTATCAAATCTCATAGAGTAAATATTGTGATATTGCTATCATGATTTAACTATGTAGTATTTGAGTCAAATTTATTGACTCATATTTCATGCGCAGTGCTCAAAATGAATCCATCTCTCATGATAATGTTTTTTTGAATATTTCAGAGCATGTTGAACATCATGTCAAAGGAGTGGAACATGTTCCAAGTGTTCAACATGTTGACATGGCGGCAGATCAAAATGTTAATGTACATCATGTGGCATTGTCAGGTAAGAAAAATGCATGTTATGTTGTACTAGTACTTAATTATAGACCGGTAACAGTTAAAAAAAGAAAAAGAGTATGCCAATTTATCCCATTCACTTGTTCTTGCAACAGAGCCCCATTTAGTGCAACAGCCTCCTGCTCCTCCAAAGAGAAGGAGCCATTGTAATTTGACATTACACGTGCTAGAAGAGGAGGAGAATGATGCAGATATGGATGCTCGTATGAGTGCTTTTCTTAAGAGAGCTCATAAAAACAAAAAGAAGAAATGATGTTTTAAAAATCTTCTTTGATAAACCTTGTTGGATAATGAAAGAACTTTGTTTTAAGTAATTATGTATGAATGATGCGTATTAATACTGATTTTTATCTTATGTTAATGAATATTGTTATGTCTTAATGAAGTCTTGATTAGTATTGTGTATTAATGAATTTTATATCATATTAATGAATGTTATGTGATTGTATTGATTGAATGTTATAGTTCATAAATGGATGAATGAATCAATAAGTATGTAATTAGATGATAATGGGTACTTTAGATTGATGTTAGGGGGAGGGCGGTGAGGCTAGATGAGCTTCCACCTTCATGTGGTTGGCCTTGTTAAGTAAAGAATATTATAGTATTCTTGAAACCAAGTGAAGCTCAAACTAACATAAAATGGACACTTCACATGTGGTAGGTCTAAAATGATCCACAACTATCGCTGCCCATAACATGAATTTGTGAAATACATTCTGATATCACCAATTTCAACACTCTATTCAAAGCATAGGAGTGACCTATAGTCTTAGCATGAATTTTGAGTAATGCCTCAGTCCAGATTGCCTCAGAAGTGGCTGGAAGAAGCCTGCACGAGTCTGAGACTATGAACTCTCCCCGCCTTGGCCAAGAAGAACTTGCCAACTCTCTACTATTATGGCAAACTATAGAGTGGTGTGGCTGGTCTGCAACCAACCAATAAGTTCACAATTAAAGGAATGAGCCTTCCTTCACCGAGGATTGCCAAGCAATGATCTCAAGTGTACCAATTTGATCAATGCTCCAATCCTTATTGAGAATCTTGTCCCAATCAATCTCTAGATGAAATAGGGACACAAAGTGACTAGTCAAATGGTGAATAACACCTAAACGTCTGAAACTTTCGTCCTTATATCTTCCAAGGTCATTCCAGTGAATCCCAACCAGTTCCATTACTTCTTGTTGAGAAATCCTAACATTGACACCCAATCAAGATTGATCCCCAAGACCAATGCATCACATGAAGAAACTACATTCCCAAGCGCCATAACAAGCGCAATGCACTCTTATTCTATGATGCAGAGGTGGTGTGTGGTATCCATCTTCTTCATATGAGATAGAAAATCCATTCATTTAGCAACAACTCTTTACTCCAATGTCCCCTTAAGGACTTCCCTTCTAGGCTACCCCAAGTGCACTCAGAGTTTCCCAAACACCATAACTTCTTCCAAGGCTTCAACCTTCATTCTTCCTTTGTGAATCATCTCCTCATGGACTTTCCACCATGTTCCATCCATCCATTCATTTTGGACAACTAATGTCTTACCCAACATTCATATCTAGCCTTAAAGCTAGTAGCCCTCACCAGTCACTAATTTGGATTTCTCTCCAATAGTTCCCAAACAACTAGGAAAATTAAAACCTGATTAAGATACCCTCTTGGGATCTATACATCCTCCCTAGGTTTCAATATCAACTCTTTTGGACCATACCCAAGATCCGATACCCCTAGCTTATCCACACTGGGCCTAATTCTCCAATTTTACACAGCAACCCACAACTCCACTCAACCCTACGATTCCAAAGGGTGAAACAATCCTTCTAGGGGTTGAGAAACAATAGATTTTCAAGATTTTAAGGTTCTACCCTTTACACAACACATTTTCCACCAAACCCTTGGTTTTGGGGTCACTAATCTAGGGCCTGTTCAACAGGACCTCTAACCATATCACCAGAACAAAATAATTGCATAAACACTTCATAACTGATCCCCCCATACGCGTTTGATCACCAAACATCTTCAATCCCAAAGTAAATTACTTTTAATATGACTAGTGTCTATCCAGGGCCTGTTCTCAGTCAACAACCAACTATCATTGTAGTTCTTCAAGAATATTCCTTCAATTGGAATTGCATTAGTTGCAATGGTTGAAGAACTAGGACTTGAAATGGCCATTCATTCTTTGGAGCATCTCCTATAGTATGGAGAGCAGAATATTAGAAGAGCAGCCCCATTGGCTCTAGGCCTATTGTCAATATCAAATCCAAAAGTAATGTTCATTGTTTTGTCCTTCTATTTGCTTAAATACTCAATTCTTGGCCCCTTAATTTGCTTGATTATTTATGTGATAGAAGTTTATTGCTGAAATCTGACATGTAAACATCTATATTAGGTCAATGTGATGGATACTTTGAGTAGGCTTAGTCATGATACCGATTCAAAAGTTGCTATGGTGAGTGGTATTCGTTATAATATTTCTTTGTAATCTTTCTAATTTCCACCAGATAGATTTTTCTTATGAATTTGCTTAAAATTTGACAATCTAAAAAACAATGTGTATTTGTAGGCTACAAGACTAGCTCTAGGATTAATTGGTGCTAGAACAAATAATGATCAATGAGCTAGCATGCTACGAAATCTATCGAGCTATTATTACAAAGATCCCAGCCTTCTATTCTGTGTATGCTATATTGCCAATTATTAATGATGATGCTGCAATTTTATTTTCTAAATTTAACAATGTCTAACAAAACTTAATTCAGGAAATCTGACATAAATAGATATATTGCAGGTCCGCATTGCTCAAGGTTTGGTTCATTTAGGAAAAGGGTTGTTAACACTGAGTCCATATCATTCAGACTGCTTTTTGTTGTCATAGTAAGTACCTACATATTGCATTCCTGAAGCAAGATTTTAAAATTGCAAACTTCTGAACCCATCTGCTTGTATTCAATTTGCTTCACTCTTTGCACTTGTTTTATATTGATTTGGATATGTTGGGACTTTAGCAGCTTGTTATCTATATAATTGGCCTACTAGGTTCTTTGCACTCTTTTTCTATTTATTTGTTTCGTGTCTTGCTAATCAAAAACCTAAATTGATTTGCAGCTCTGCAGTAGTTGGTATTATAACTTTGCTTCATGCATGGTTGGACATGAAGTTGATTATCTTGGAAAAATATCATTATGTTCTTTATTTCCTTGTATTGGCCATGCAGGTTTGTATCATGTATTGGATGCATGCTTTTTATAATTTTAACTTGATATATAAACAAATTCTTAAAATAGAATTGTAATATATTTGCATTGACATAATATTGGCAATGAAATCATTGATTAACCTGCATTGATTAACGTATGAAATTCTCTAAGTTAGATGAAGTTTTTGCAATGAAATCATAAGCATATTGGCTATATTCTTTACACCGGTGCTGAAGCATTGTGGTCTGTGTGATAAGACCTAGTGAAATCCATGAATAACACTATCAATAATAGCTGGCTTGCATTCTCCCTCTCACCCCATTTAGGGGGTAGGGATCCTCTTTCAAGTATAACTCATCATAGCTACGGACAAGGTGGAGGGGGGCCATTCTATACTATTATGCCCTTGAGGTCTGATGGTTCTCTCTCTATCATGGAGATTCTCAGCAGGTCCCAAACTAAAGGTAAAGAAATGGTAGCCAACAAGTCCATAACCAAAACCTATGGGTTATCTTCGTGAATATCTAAGGCTCTTGAAAAAGCTAGTAGGAATGAATAGTTATTTTAAACATGAACTTGGATTAGTTTTAGGTTATAGAGTGATGATTTGGAGTTGGTTTTGTAAATATTATGTATTGCCAAAACCATATTTTTTTCCTTTCTTTTGGTTTTGTAGATTGGAATGATTTGAAGTCCCCTGGACTGCAACCAACAAGCCTTCAGTCGACAAACATGGTGGACGAGAGGCTTTCAAGAGTACAGGCTACACAATATGATGCAGAGGCAGCGCTTTGGAAGCACCAAACAAGTCTAAGCACCTTGGAGGTATCAAGCAGAATCAAGTTGCTACTCCAAATTTCCTTAACACCACAGGGTTATTTAGTGTTTGGCTCACATCAAAAGGGACTATATTGTTGTTTACCATTGTCCAACAGGTTTCACAACCCAATACTCCACATTAGGCTGAACCCCAACTTCTTCTCCCTTGCACCAAGCAAGACTCCCTCCACACTCAACTTAAAACAAAGTGGTTTCAACCCCCTTAAACATTCTAACAACAATAGGGGCCTAGAAAACATCTAACACAAGAAAACTATACCAAATAGTGATTAGATTTATGAGCAGCTTGACTATTGTCAGCACCCAAATAAGAATGCAACATTTAGGCTTATTTCACAAAGTAGAAAAAGTGGGATTTTGAGACTTCACGAATTCCAAACACTAGAGATGGTTTAAGACACATTCACAATAATCCAAATAAGGAATACCACTGATTAGAATCTTTGCAGCCAACAAATAATGAACATTGATACCATAGACCTAGTAGGCAATTAGGTCTCTCAACACTGTTTTTCACCAACCATTTAATTTTGTTACAAAGGACCTGGCAATCTAAGACCAGTTTCAAATACCCTTTTCAAAGTGCTAAAAGACTCCAGAGTTTGGAACCTTGACTCCACTCCAGCATGCATTAACCCAACTGTGCACTCAGGCCTAATTAGCAAGTTTAGGCTTGGTTTACAAGGAAAATGGCCATGATATGGGTTGATGGATCAAAATCCCAACTTTAGAGTGTGCTTCTAGTCCAAATAAAGGTCCTTTGTCTTCACACCAAGTCCTAACTTCCCTCTTTGACACTGATTCATCAAATTGCATCAAATAAGGTCTAATACATGGGCATAGTTCTTTTTTTTTAATAGAAATTTAATACATAGATGCACACCTTTGAATAACATCCTTATGGAGAAGTCAATATCTATCATAAAGATTATGTGTTAATAGATCAATGGCTAATACTTCATGCTTATATATTATGATCCAAATATAACCTTAAACTCCATTTACAAATCCTTTTTACTATCCATAAATCATATTTGTATACTGTTCTCCAAATCTATCCTAGAACTCTATTGGCAGGTTGTCCTTCTATCCATAAATTGGAAGTTAACATTCCCTTGCATTTTTACTCTTAGAAATAAGATTGAAATTATATGACCCAGTCACATACTCATTGTCAATAGATGTTTCAATGCTAAGACAACTGAAAAGTGCACTAGGATCTCTATTTCATTTTCACAGTATATGTTTCATTTTTCTAAATGGATGTATTGTATCATATTTAATTTTCACTATTTTAAGAAATATTTTAATCCATTCCATGTGGGTGTTGCAGGAAGCATATATCGATTCAGGATCTCCAATGTTGGAATAGCCACTTCTTTAAATTTTAGAATACAAGGTATCAGCTATTTCTTGTGGAAACAGAAGGATCTTATGTGGCACAAACATTCTATGACTCGCTATATGTCCACGTAGGTCAATCATATTCTATATTGGTGATGGCAGATCAAGATATTTGATCTTCAGTGTCTCAGAGTCGATGAGGAATGCAAATTGCTTCTAATTAATTGAATTAGCCAGAGTAAACTGGACAACATGGAACTCTGTAGTCTGCATAAATAATAAGATGACAATTGTGGCTGGCAGTACATTCTGAAAGTTGGTGAAGGCGTTGCGGCTAGGTGCCTAAGCGGATTTGTGGGCGTGGATGTTCCTCCACCACTGGGTCCGACATGGTATGTTGTGCCATTTAATTTTTCTTTTCTATTTGCAAACATAGATTTAGAGTAAGTTTTTGTAAATAATGATTTTTTTCAAGATTCTTGGAGATATTTTCATGAGTGCATACCATACAATTTTTTATTACGGGAACTTAAGAGTAGGCTTTGTTAGGCAGAAGCTACCTAACAATGCACATATATTTTGTCTACTGTGAAAAATTAGTGCAATATTACATATAGGCAAACCATGCACGTTAACTCATCATTGTGAACCTCTCTAAATTGTCTTTTATTGCTTTTGATGCCTTCTTGTGTGAACTATTTAAGTATCTGGTGTCTTATTATATGCAGTTTGTTCTATGATGTTACTATTGTAATCTAATATATGTACAACAAAAAATAGTGTAAACTCTGTTAAGGAAAGTGTTAGGATGTATTAGACTGGATATGCAGGATCAAGCAATCAAATGATTTGGACTGAATATGCAAATGGATTGCTTGTGCAGTGGGATTGCCAGGGTAATCGTATTCAGGAATTCATGCATTCATCTGCTGCTATTCAATGTTTGTGTGCTTTAGGAACAAGAATTTGGATTGGATACGCTGATGGGAGGGTGCATGTCATGGAACAAGATGCATGTCATGGAACGAGGAGCTTCTTGGTCAGGGTCTTGCATTGAATGATGAATTGGATCGTGTGCTAGGGAAACATGACTCCATTACTAAGTTTTATCTTTCCATTGAAGTTTTTAGTCCAAGGCAAAACTAACAACATATAACAACTAGATGCTTAATTGAGAGTATACCATTTAAGCAAAACATTTTCAGATTTTGTTCAACAGTTACACACTTTTTTTGGCTTGATAAACCTTAGATGTGAGGATGAAGATGGTCATGTCTAGTCTTGCAAGCTGTAATGGACTGTTCTTAAGGTTTTCCAAGCTCCTAAATAGCTATGTTTTAGTATTTTTCATTCTCAGCACCTGAATCTACTTTGAAAATTTTGGGTGTAGCCTTCATTAAGGTGGATTCTGACCACTAAATGCTATTCACAAGTGTTCAGTCCTGCATATGATCAACACCAACAACATATGATAAAAGTGATGCTTTTAATATGGATGATATAGCAATCAAAGGTGATTGAATCGTAGTTAACTTGTGTTCAAAAACTGGCAATATTCAAATCGGAAAATCAGGAGCATCGTGGAGGAACATTACATTCAGGCATCTTGTCAAACAGTTCACATGACTTATCTATGCTTCCATTTTGCAAGCATGTCTCCCAAGACAAATGCTACTACTTCATCTACACTGTCTGACAAAATCCTTTATTCTTTGATGGATGCCTATAGCTTATCCTAAAGCTCTTATTCAACAATTATGAGATGATCAATCAAGAGGAAATAGTTGAGAGCTTAAAGTGACACAATTTTTAGAAGATCATATGAAATAAAATGGGCATGCGAGTATAAAGAAACTAGAAAGACATTGTGTACAGATGAAGGAATGAAATGGATGGTTTTTGAGCACTCAGCACAAACACTCAGCATTCAGTACATATCATTCGAGATCAAATGGGTGTGTGGGATTATACGCATAGTAAATAATAAAGGAGGGAATTGAACCCTCCCTGACGCTCACACTTGTTGAGGTCCACTTCAGTAATGGCCCTTCCTGTGAAATTGTTGTCTAAAACTTTTCTAATGAGATAATGTGTTATGAGCTCTTCATCTGTGGGATGGAACGTGAATCCAAGAGGCAGTTGTGCATTACCCATATCATGACTATATATAACTAAAGTTAAAAGCCTCTATTATTGAATTCTCTTCCCTATCATCCATATTCATTTCCTTTGCTATTCATGCTTCACACGAGAGTCTTTTTATATGATGATTTATTGTCAATCATGTCCATTCACTACGAAACAATTCTTATTCTACAAATTCGAGATGCTGGAACTTTTGTGGATGTGCAGGCCATCGGAACATACTGTAGGGAGGATGACGAACTTAATCTCAACTATCAGACTCAGGCAAGTGATACAAATTGTAGAATCTTAACATATGGTTGTTCAAATTTTGTATCTCCTAAATGATTTCCTTTTAGCGTATAACTTACTGTGCATAGTTGCCAAATTTGGTTATTGTATCGGGCATATTAATGAAGAATCATATTAGTTATTGTCGGTGATTACGATAGTTTGATTAGTTATTGTCAATATTTTTCAGGCATTTTATAAAACAGTTCACATGCCTTCTGCATGATATGACGATTTGCATGCATCCTCCACTCTCTCATCTGGCTGATGATGGATTACGAAGAGTGATTTGAAACGATGACGCTAAAAAACACACAATCAAATCCAAAATGAAATTGAATTACAAATGGATTATGAAAATTTGATATTGTTGTTTAAGTTGTGATTGTCCTGGTAGACATGCATGCAAAATCAACAATATCAGATTTCCATAATCCATTTGTAATGCAAGTTCATTTTGGATTTGATTGTGTGTTTTTTAGCGTCATCATTTTAGATCACTCTCCATAATCCATCATCAGTCGGATGAGAGACTGCAGGATGCATGCAAAATGTCATATCATATGCAAAGCATGTGAACTATTTTATAGAATGCCTGGAAAAAAATTTACACCCAGGCGTTGGTCGAAATTTATACCTTCATTAGTCAAAATTTTTGACCTTTATTGGTTGAAATTTCTACCTTTCTTGGTCAACATTTCCTACCTTCAATGGTCAAACTTTTCGACCATCATTGGTCAAAATTTCTACCTTTCTTTGTCAACATTTTCTACCTTCATTGGTCAAACTTTTCGACCTTCATTGGTCAAAATTTCTACCTTTCTTGGTCAACATTTTCTACCTTCATTGGTCAAACTTTTTGACCTTTATTGGTCGAAATTTCTACCTTTGTTGGTCAAAATTTCCACCTTTCATGGCCAATACTTTCTACCATCATTGGTCGAAATTTCTACTTTTATTGGTCGAAATTTATATCTTCATTGGTCAAAATTTCGACCAATTCTAGGCAAAACTTGCACTATGGCTATTGAAGTTTTTCGACCAAAGTATTGGTCAAAATTTTGACCAACCAGAAGGTTGGTCGAACTTTCGACCGAAAAAATTCTGACCAATGAGTTGGTGGAAGTTGGTTGAAGTTTGGTCGAAAAGTGGGTCAAAATTTTGACCAATAATGGTCGAAAAATGGCCTCAGATGTATTAGTGGGAGGACATTCGAGGAGAGTGGTTTCGACCCCGCAACTGTTGAAGAAATGATGAAGAAAATGGAAGCAGAAGCAGAGGCCCCATTTCTTGCCATGAGAGCCACTGAGGACAAGCAACTACTCGCAGTCGTTAAACTTTTAAAAGATGTAATGGACATCAGCATGGTCAAATTGGACGAGATCCCCAAAGGCAAATAAAGATGTGCAAAAATTAAAACCCTATTTGGCTCACAGAAGAAAGAAATCATCAATGGGAAAGAATATTCGAAGATGCTAAAGGCTGCAATCATTTTGGGGAAGAATTGATCACTCTATGTGGCACATTTGATCTCATAATTTGTAATGGTTTGGCTAGATGGGCTAAGTCAGGCGCTTTCACTTGCAACACATACAACGGGGCAAGTGTGGTTGATTATGTAATTTGTTCACAAAATTTGTATGAAAATATTGAAGAAGTTGAAATTGGAGAGCACATTTGGGATCTCAAATCAAATCATAGACCACTGTACGTAAATTTGTATTGGGCAAAGGATTGACGGATTGGAGCAAAAACCCAAGGCCCTCAATACCCCCCTTCTCAGGGCAAAATTTTGTTAACTTCAGAAAATAGTAACACTTTCAGAGCTACTCTTGAGGAACTTTGTATGGGACATCCTATGTATAAACATGGTGTTAACAATTATGATTTATCAAATCTGATTCATGAGGCTCTTTCAAAATGCAAGAGAGCAAAAAATAAAAAATCTAAAACTAATTGTTTTCCAACCAATGCTTGGTTTGATAAGGAATGCAAGAGGGCTAGGAGAAACCTAAGGGAGTCGAATAAAACTAACCTTGACATTAAGGCCTACAAACAGATCCTAAAGAAGAAAAAAAACTGATTTTATGTTCACAAGGAGAGATAAGCTAATTTTCTTGGGTAGAAATAACCCCAAACGTTTTTGGAAAGAACTCCAACCAAGGAGAAAACAAACTGAAAATAATAATATTACTACCACCCAATGGTTTGAATATGCTAAGAAACTTTATGAACAAGAGGGTGGAGTGGGACAACCACCTTTGGTCAATGATGATACAAATCTTTTCACTGTGCAAGAGATAGAGGCAGGGATTAAGAAGTTAGGTGGAGGTAAAGCAAAAGACCTTGTTGCGCTCCAAGCATAATATCTGAAGTGGGGTATGAAGAATCTTGCACCGCACATCATTGAAATTTTCAACAAAATTTTCCAAGAAGGGTTTTCGAAAGATTGGACAATCAGCCTTGCAATACCACTTTTTAAGAGTGGTGATGTTAACAATCCCTCCAACTACAGGACTATAATGATCAATCCCCTATTTGCTAAACTTTTTGGCAGCATGATAGAAACTAGGATCAACAAATGGGCAGAAGAAAACCATAAACGTGCTAAAGGGCAAGCTGGTTTTAGGCCAAAGCACTCGACAATAGAAATCTGTGTCACTTTGAGACACATTATTGAAAAAGAATGGGAGAAAAAGGAAGAGGTATTTTGTTGCTTTGTCAACTTTAAAAAGGCTTTTGACACCGTCCCGAGAGACAAGCTTTGGTTTAGGATGGAAGAATTGGGGATTCCTATGCATCTCAGAGCTACTGTTCATAGGATGTACGCAGAGGTGAAAGTTAAAATGAGAACTTCAGATGGCATTTCAGAATGTTTTAGGAGCGATATCGGGGTCAAACAGGGCTGCCCTTTATCTCCTACTTTGTTTGGTTTATATATTGACAAACTGGAAGAGTGGTTAAACATGCAAAAGAGTGAAGGCATTTAGCTAGGTGAATTTGTTATAAAGCTGCTCCTATATGCGAACGATCTCATTTAAATTGCCAAATCTGCCTATGGTTTGCAAGATCATCTATCTTCTCTTGAGCGCTTTTGCAGAATGGTGGGGATGCAGGTCAATATCAGGAAGACTAAGGCTATGATTTTCTCTAATAATAAAAAACAACACCAACATGAATTTTATTACAATGGAAGTGTTCTTGAAGAAGTTGCATAGTATAAATACCTTGGCATCGATTTCAACAAAAAACTAAGCTGGTCTAGCTGTAGGTATAAAAGGATATTAGGTGGGTGGAAGGCTTTTTATGCTCTTTAGAATAGGTGCCGTGAAGCAGAGTTGTGGGATTGGAAAACTATTCAAACCTTGTTTGGTCTTCTTGTGCTGCTAGTTGTTCTTTACGGGTGTGAATTATGGGCCATCAACACTACTATAGCACAATGGAAACAAATCGAAGGAATCCAAAAGCGCTTGATTACAAGCAAGTTTAAAATCAAAAGCACTGTTCCATATGATATCATGCTAAGTGAAATGGGGGCTGCTCCTATTGAGGCACTTGCTATCGTTCGCCTTTTAAGCTATCTAAAAAGAATCGAAAAAATGGAAGAGGATAGATGGCCTAAAGTGGTCTTTAGTGACACACTATGTAAGCGAAAAAGGACATGGATGCAACAAAACATCAAATGGATGAGTAAATGGAATATTCAATTCAATATGTGCCCCACAAATAATAAAGAAATATTGGTCTTTGTCATGGAGAAATTCTACAAGAGAAATTGGGGAAGCGAGATCGGAAGGAAGAAATTATATTATATAAATGAGTTCAACCCCGCTTGTGATCAACTCCAAAAAGCATACATAGGAGCCAACATTTCTTGGAGGGCTAAAATTCTTATTGCTCAACTGAGAACCAACTCTCACCAACTTCCGTTGTGAGACCGAACATTGGAAGAGGCCAAATGAGGCTTGGAAAGAGAGAATTTGCAGATTTCGCAATTCTGGGAAAGTGGAAACTGAACAACACTTTATTTTAGAATGTGAAGCCTACAAGAGTAGTAGAGATAAATTTGCGGACACTATATGTGACAGTTCTTGGCATAACCTATTCAACGAAGAGTACATTGAGCAATTGGGTGGACTCATCATCATCTTGCACAAGCAACGAACATTGCTACTTAAGTCTGCTTGAGTTGTCTTGCTGTCCCATAGGCTATTTTTAGCCTCGTGGACATTAAATTTTTATCTATCTATCTATCTACCCTAGAGACGACAACACTGAAAGTTTCCAAGAGACTTGCTGCTCTAGCTACGGCTGCCACCAATCGATATTTTAATTTTGTCAATCTCTTTGCAAATTCATGTCGTCATTGTTATAAGACCTCAAGACAACATACACAACTTGGTCTAGAAGCCTACTAATGATAGAAGTAAGAATTTATCAACCACAACCAGAAAGCATCCATAACAACAGACAATTGACGATTGAGCCAACTACTGTGCTATTGGTGTTCGAATTGCTACCCTAGCCGATGGCTCTACTTATGCCCCTTTCTCTGCCTTGGTTTTCTAGTTCTCACGTGTGAATCAAGTGAGGCATTCATTCAATCCTACTCATTCCAGATTCCAGAAGGAGGACATTGAAATTCCCTTATCAAAATCTATTTGCTTTTAAAATATTAAATATTTTAGTTCACATTTAAAATTTTTGTCATTAATTAATATATAATCTTTATTTATAATTTTCAAGCTAATTTTATATTTAACTATATTAAAATAAAATATTAATATGAGGAGCGTAAATATAAATTTGTTTTATTATTTTTTCAGTATACATTTTTATAACCTAAAATATTTTTACAATAAGGGCATCTACCAATTTTCAAACTCCATGAATAGTTGTTATTCAAGAAATTAATATTGATTTTTTTTATCATATAGTTACCTATAATCCTATCGTGACTAAACATGGCACAAAATGTTTGCACGTTATGTTCTATAGGCACAACTCGATCTTTGTGTTTCAAACAGAAGGCAAGGACTGCTTCTTAGAGCTCTTGTCTATGTATCTTTTCACGAGTGACGAGAGACGAGACTTTATTCTTACGACGCATATAACCTTGAAAACGTCATGCTCCAACATGTTTGGGGAAGAAAAGAATAGAAAAGCACATGAACGAAGTCCAAAAGGGGAGCATTGCTTTGAATAACTGGAAAACAGGCAAATACTGGTAAGGAGGACCAACAGCAGAATTGATGAAGCCATGGCTTCAGCCTCACTCTGCTCTCATCTCAGAGCTAATCCGCCATTGACGATTGCAAAACAGAGCACCCAGTGTTCTTCCAATACGATGCGGGCTTCTTCCAGGTATGTACCGATCAATCCCTGATGTTTTCTTGTACTTCTTTTTTTGAATGCTTTCATTTTTCTTTATGAATTGATTTAATTTGATGTCATTGCGATTGGATTGAGCTGAAAAAGGTCTTTTGTGTACATATATAGGGTCAACCCTTGGGTTCATCATTATTACAGCCTAGATAAAGCCCTGTTCAATCGCTGTAGTTTTGTCTGGGGGATAAAAGCTTGTGGGTTAGCTACCTCAAGACCAAATACCGCAAAAACAAAGATTTCTGTAGGGAGAAATAGTGTGAAGTTGTTTGCTTTTAGTGGGCCTAAGCCATTGTCCATCAATAGAGAATTAGGAGATGGAGACAAAGGATTCAACCGATGTAATCATGTATGCAGTGGAAATGATTCAGCATCAGTCAATGCATCTGTTTCTCTTTCAGAACATAGGGATTGTTCGAATTCTGAAGAAGAAGAGTTACCCAATGGAGTTTTGAAAGGATGGACACCCCCAAGATATGTGTGGAGAGCGCTGTCTGCTTGGGTGATAGCAGGACAGGTGATTTCCAGGGTAATCAGGGGCAAAATACATGTGAGAAATTGCTTGCAGCAGCTTGAGGTAGTGGGTCCTGGTTCTATTGGTGTGTGCTTGTTGACAGCCGCATTTGTGGGGATGGCTTTTACGATTCAATTTGTTAGGGAATTTACAAAACTTGGGCTAACAAGATCTGTTGGGGGCGTGCTGGCACTGGCCTTGTCAAGAGAACTGAGCCCAGTTGTTACATCTATAATTATTGCCGGCCGTGTTGGGAGTGCTTTTGCTGCAGAGTTAGGAACCATGCAGGTGTCTGAACAGACCGATACTTTGAGGGTGTTGGGAACAGATCCTGTCGATTACCTTGTGATTCCCCGAGTATTTGCTTGCTGTGTGGCATTGCCAGTCTTAACTTTAATCTGCTTCACTGTGGCTATGGCAGCCAGTGTTCTGATAGCGGATGGAGTTTACAATGTTAGTGCTAATATTATCTTGGATTCTGCAAGAAGGGCTCTCGAGCCATGGGACATAGTTAGTGCAATGATCAAATCCACGGTCTTCGGTGGGTTTATATCTATCGTGAGTTGTGCATGGGGTGTCACAACGCTTGGAGGGGCAAAAGGTGTAGGAGAATCTACAACTTCTGCGGTTGTAATCTCCCTAGTTTGTGTCTTCATTGCTGATTTTGTGCTTTCATGGTTATTTTTCCAAGGTGCAGGGGATGCTCTGAAGGCTGCTATGGGATAGTGTCTGTTTTAGCATTGTTATCGCTTCCCATAAGATGTGCAGGTGGAGAATGTGGTTTACATGCTCTAATTTATCCAGAAGATGAATTCATTAATAATAAGCACGTGGAAATATGTTGTCACAATAACGACATATGCAGCAATGCGATCAGCTATACTGCAACAGTACTTCATTTTGACCATTGAGGAACATGTACCCACATTCGAACTTTGTAATATTGATTGGATGTTCGTTCATAATGATGATTTGAATTTTGAATTAACTCTCTAGCATATCAATTTTCTTATAGTTGCAGGGAAAATAATATTTCAATTCCTTCTTCGTTGTGGTCTCTTTTTCATTGGGGTACATGAACAGCTGTATATAGTGATCTATTCAATTAAAGGAGCTCAAGATTCTGTACAAAATCAATAGTTATGCTCTAAATAGATACAATTCATTGCTATTTGACAGTCCTTTTCAGTTCCATAAGTAGTTAGGACTTCTTTTGTGGACAATGCTTGCTTTCTAATAACTTCACATTTAACAAATGTGGCGAGGAATGCAACAAAAGTGTCAAGGAGTGGTCAGTATGTTAAAGGGAACGGGTATGGTTTAAGGCTCTCTTTGAGCAAAGTGTAATTAGAGTTATAACAGGGAAACCTTTGCCTGGCATGCTCAGTATAGGTGCATTTGGACATTTGCTGAAATAAAACATATATCTGGTATGCATCTTTTGTTTAATTTATATTGTTGAAAACAACAAATAGAAACCACACGTAGCTATCTTAAACCTAAAATATTATTTTTTAATAATTCTGTATATGCAACTCCTTTTATAACTTTTCCTTATGGTCATCCTGTGCCCTAAAAAGCATGGTATCTAAGTCTCTATTTTGATGAGTGAGATCTCTAGGATGATGTGCTTTATGTTTTCGTTAGCTAGAATGATTCTAGTTTTATGCGATTAGTAATTTGCATAAAAGAATTTTTATGTTGTGTTTGACGCTAAAATATGCATTTAGTTGCAGTTTGATATGATCCTGGGTGTTTATTTGTAAAACTTTTTAAAAGAAAAGTTGTAAGTTGGCTATCATTTCCTAAAGATTGAGTGGTATTGTTCTTCATATTCGTCTTTATATCAATTCCAGTTTTCTTTGTCAATTTCTGTATTGTGATTGTCCATACATTCTTAGTCATCATAGAAAAGCCATATATATAGCTGATAGGCTTTATTTAGTGTGAGCTGTTCGTGCAAAAAACCACCTGAAAAGTTGTCTCATGACATGAAGAATGTATTGGTGCTATGAAGAAAAAGCAGTAACATAATTAATTTTTAAGCTAGTTCTTATTTAATTCTCGACTGCATTAAGGAGAACCTAGGTGAAATCACTGAAATCCCTCCTGCTTTCACCAGGCAGAAATCCATAAAATATGCTTCAAGGAAAGTGCAAAGCTATGGGACCTTAAATACGCCTGCTTCCATGCTAAACAGAACAACCATTTAGAATAAAAAATACTTAGAATAATTGAAATCCATGCAAAAACAGTGTCATTTACATTTGGTACTGAGAAGAGAACACTACAGTCGTACATTACGTTTCACCACCTCATTTTGACAGTTGAATTCTTATGGAAGCATCAAAGATCATCTATGAATATTAAATTTCTATTTTTCCAAACACAAATTTCATAAAATAATGTTTGCAGCTCTGTTTTGTAGTCTGGTAGTTCTGTAGAGGGCTATTTTTGCAACCTTTGTCAGCGGACCTCAGTTGCTTCTGCCGCAGGGTGATTCAAGTGTCATTTTTTATATATTAAAGACAGTAAATTAAAACATCAGTACATTGTTAATGGACCCTTGCTCTATTAGTGAAGTTGAAAGGTTCTTAATGAGTCCACCACGGATCAAATTTTACTAATTTCAAGGCTCTGACATCAAAATAAGTTATGAGGCCAGGAACGTGTCATAGGCAAATTTGGCAGAATGAATAGCCCTCAGTCGTTGGCTCTTAGAGGCTTTTGTTTCTGTATTGGGTAGCTAAAACAGTTTTGTGGATGACCTCTATAAAAATAGAACATCAGTATATTAAGAAGAGCTGCTGCCTCAATAAGTATCAGATTGGATAACAAAGTACCCATATATCAATACCCAATATATCAAAACCAATAGAGTTTACATTGTATAGTGCTGACATAATATTATAATTTATAGCATACTGAAGACAGCTATTGCCAAGGGCCAACAGCAGGATTACTATCTTGTGCATAGTCACATTCATGGTACCTAGTGGGGGAACAATAGTATCTGGGGTGGCACTAACTTCCCACATGTTTTTCAAAGTCTTCTTCCTCCTCTTGTCTTGCCTGATCCTCAAAATTCTGCTCAGACGAGGAAAGCTGAAATGATCCTTGTTTTTCATCAAAGACAACATCATGATGAAGATAAGACTATCAGTATCTACATCAATCAACTGATAAGCCTTATGGTTGTCACTATATCCCGTATACAAAGTTTCTGACTCTTGGAATCCAACTTGGAGCATTGGGTGTTTGGAATCTGTACATATGCTAAAGAGCCAAAAACTTTCACATGGCCGATCCTGGGTTTGTGACCAGTCTAGGCTTCCTTAGGAGTCTTCCCCTTAATAACATGTGTGGGAGACTGATTAAGGAAATAAACCGCAGTAAACACTTCTTTTGCCCAATATTTTTTATGAACATTTTTGTGTCCCATTATTAACCTGGCCATTTCTGTTTTGGTGCAGTTGCACGTTCTACAATGCCATTTTGATGAGGGGTGTATGATGAGGTTAACTAAAGTTTGATGCAATGCATATCACAGAAAGTGGAGAAAGCAGAAAAACAAAACTCTAAGGTAATAGAATAAACCGGACTCTTTTTCTACTAAGGCCTTAAATTTTTTGAAATACAGTAAACACATCTTATTTCTGTCTAAGTACAACCACATTTTACGACTACAATCATCAACAAAAAGCAAGAAATACCTGCACCCAGTAACAAAAGGAGTTCATTTTGCCACACACATCAATGTAGACCAACTGTTGTACCTTAGAGGTTCGCCCTGAGTCACCATTCTTGAATGATGTCCGTTGTTGTTTCCTAGCTAGACTGTTGTATTTGACTCTTATGCTGTACAAGTTTGGTGAACAATTATGCAAATTTCAGATCAAATTTAGTCAAAAACATTGAGAGTTTTGATTTAAGTAGACTCTTCAAAGTGATGACTACCATATCTTCTTCCTCCATTTTTTGACCAATAGCTTTGAGTTGGTCTTAGATGTCCTTAATCTTTATAAGATGCTCTTGTAAGGACATACGTTCGTCCATCATGGTGGGAAACACTTGGATCTTTTGGAAGGATGTTCAACTCTTGTTGGATGTCTCATGCAACTTCTTTAGATGCTTCTAGATATTTGCCGCTAACTTGCCAGAAGGAATAAGAGGAAACAAATCATCTGTGATTGTGAGCTTGAGATTAAGACTTCTTGATTTCGGTCATCAAACTTGCCCGGGTCTGATTTTGTTGTGGTAAACAAGTCTCTGTTCTGAAAACAAGATCATTAAGACGATGATATTCGAAGATTGTCAACATGCGCTGCTTGTAATGTCCCCACTTTAGCAGTTAAATTAATTTCTTATAAAGTCATTAAATAAATTTAAAATTAAAAGGTGACTTTATATTTAATTAATTAAATTAATTATTGTATTACAAGGGAGAAGCTTCTAGAGTGTGTATTAATTATTTGAAAGGGGGAGGCCTCTAGTAATTTAATTTTCTAGAAGCACAATTAATTATTGTATTGCAAGGGAGGAGTTTCTAGAGAGTGCATTAATTATTGGAAGGGAAAGCTTCTTACACTTGCAATTAATTAATATTTGGTTTCCTTCTAGAAGGTTGTAGGAAAAGTATAAATAGAGGTGGGAGAGTCATTGTTGACCATCGGATGATTGTGAATTGCATTTGATAAAAGCTTGGAGGTGTGAGTTAGAGATTTGGTCTTGGCATTAGAGGATGTTCATCCTCTCTTGTAACATTCTAGACGTCATTCCCTTGGGGTTTGGCTTTTGGAATACATTGCTGTGTATTTAATTTTATCATTTTGAGAACTAATAATATTTCAGTAATGGTTCAATCTTCAATTTGCATAAATTCCTTCTTGCTCATGTTATCTGGATTGAAACCTATGCAAAGACATTAAAATTGTTTTCAGCAATTGGTTAGTTCTTGGGCATTTCCAGGGTGCTCATTACAGTGGTATCAAAGCTATCACCCCTGCCCATTATAGTGGTATCAGAGGTACCCATTATAGTGGTATTAGAGCCGTTTCTAGGGTGCTCATTACAGTGGTATCAGAGCCATTTCTGGGGTATACATTACAGTGGTATGAGAGCCTATTTTGACAAGAAGTTATAATCTAAGGTGGCCATTACAGTGGTATCAGAGCCGTTTCCAGGGTGCCCATTATAGTGGTATCAGAGCCATTTCTAGGGTATCCATTATAGTGGTATCAGAGCCTAGTTACAAAGTGTTTGACAAGAAGTTATAATCTAAGGTGGCCATTACAGTGGTATCAGAGCTATAAGTCCTGCCATCCTGTGGAGATCTTCAACATCTATGTTTGAGCATGTGACAAGGGCTTTATAATTTTCGCAATATCAGAGCAAGACAAATTAGGAGTTCAGACTTGTAGAACGAACAGGGTAGTTCACTTGTGCAGAGGGACATACAATCCAGTCATACAAATACAGAGTAGATATTCTTTGAACAAGACAACAGTATGGGTGACTGAGATGATAGGAATACCAGTCCAGATCAGGAAAATGTAATGTTGAGGTTACTGGATACATTTCAGGAGCAGAATAGGCGAATGGATATGATGTTGCAGCTTATGGCTAGACAGATGGGCATCAATATTGATGATTTGTATATTGCTTCAGTGCAGGAGGTAGTTGATTCCTCAAATGGGATCGAGACACTACCCGGCTATGCTGTTGGTGATAGGCAGGAGTCCACATATGAAGCTTTGTCAGGGGATGGTGATGTAGCAATAGTGGGAGAATGCGAGGATGTTGTCATATCAGTAGCCACTTCTGTGTTAGTTGAAACATCCGACAAGGAGTACAATAGTATGCATATAGTGGTTGATGTATGTTCTAATGATGGCGCACATGTTGATTATGAGTTTTCATCAACTACAGATTCGGTTCAGTTTTCTGTCGCAGCAGTTAGTGATGTTCCTATGTCCACCTATTTCGATGTGGATACACCTATTATTGATACAGTTAGCATGAGTGCATATGGTTCACTTGTCGTTACATCTTCTTCAATGCATGTTGGTGATGATGGCGATTCCAGTCCAATATATATTATGTGGGTGGATACAAAGAAGAAAAGGTTACAAAAATCTTCTACATCATCAGCACAAGTTTTGGGTGCTAGGCTGTAGGACGTATGGTTGGTCCTGATGATGCTGGTTTGTAGTTGGTTTAATGTCCATAGGGATGTCACATACTACTTCAATTGGAATCCAGGTGGAGGTTGGAGTTCATTGTGTTGTTGGATTGCTTGAGGACAAGCAATTTCAAAGAGGGCGGATTGTAATGTCCCCACTTTAGCAGTTAAATTAATTTCTTATAAAGTCATTAAATAAATTTAAAATTAAAAGGTGACTTTATATTTAATTAATTTAATTAATTATTGTATTACAAGGGAGAAGCTTCTAGAGTGTGTATTAATTATTGGAAAGGGGGAAGCCTCTAGTAATTTAATTTCCTAGAAGCACAATTAATTATTGTATTGCAAGGGAGGAGTTTCTAGAGAGTGCAATAATTATTGGAAGGGGAAGCTTTTAGCACTTGCAATTAATTAATATTTGGTTTTCTTGTAGAAGGGTGTAGGAAAAGTATAAATAGAGGTGGGAGAGTCATTGTTGAGCATCGGATGATTGTGAATTGCATTTGATAATAGCTTGGAGGTGTGAGTTAGAGATTTGGTCTTGGCATTAGAGGACGTTCATCCTCTCTTGTAACATTCTAAACGTCATTTCCTTGGGGTTTGGCCTTTGGAATACGTTGCTATGTATTTGATTTTATCATTTTGAGAACTAATAATATTTCAGCAGCGGTTCAATCTTCAATTTGCATAAATTCCTTCTTGCTCATGTTATGTGGATTGAAACCTATGCAAAGACATCAAAATCATTTTCAGCAATTGGTTAGTTCTTGGGCATTTTCAGGGTGCTCATTACAGTGGTATCAGAGCTATCACCCCTGCCCATTATAGTGGTATCAGAGGTGCCCATTACAGTAGTATCAGAGGTGCCCATTACAGTGGTATCAGAGCTGTTTCTAGGGTATCCGTTATAGTGGTATTAGAGCCTAGTTACAAAGTGTTTGACAAGAAGTTATAATCTAAGGTGGCCATTACATTACTGCGGTTTATTTCCTTAATCAGTCTCCCACACAGCGGAAGTATGGAAGATGCTGACAGCCAAGCTGAGATGGAACAGGTCCAGGCCCATGATAACAAGAGTAACAGCCTCAAGCACAAGGATTGGCTTTTACTTCATGACCGAAGATTGGATGCTTTAGAAGCATTCGACTTTGAAGAAAGGATGGACGAAAAGCTAAACGGGGAGTTGGCTTCTCTTACTGAGCAGATTGATACACTAAAAGAAAACATCTGTTCATTACAAGAAAGTCAGAAGATCTATCATTCACTCATTCAGGGAGGCGGACAGATGTCTAAGGCTTCTAGGATTGGAGAGTATGATGGAGATCGAGATGACATCATATTGGACAACTTCTTCTGGGATGTAGAAGAATATCTTGCGGGGACAACTAACTTAAGCCCGGAGGCTCAAATCAAGGAGGCTACAACTCATTTGATTGGGAGTGCTAATTTATGGTGGTACACACATCAAGCTGATGAGCGTGCTGGGAGACCTGTGAATGAGATCAAGACTTGGGTAGATCTTAAGCAGGCTTTGCACGATCAATTTCGTTCAGGCAACTTGGATTGGATCATCCGAACCCGTATGGAGAACTTAAAGCATAGTGGCACCATTAGGGATTATGTTAAGGCATTTTAGATCTTGGATTTGGAGTGTACCAAGTTGAATGATTTTGAGCAGTTGTTCTTGTTCAGTAGAGGTTTGCAACCTTGGGTACAAGAAGAGATCCGACGTCAAAAAGTTCAGACACTTGCCGAAGCGATCACGGTGGCTGATGGATTACTTGGTTATAAGGGTGATGCAGCTAAAGGCTTTGGAGGAGCACGTGAGGACAATGGAAAGAAGTTCTGCCAGCATGATAAGAAGAAGGAAACTGCTTCAAATCACGAAGGCGATCAAAAAGGCAAGAAAAAGACTAATAAGACAAATGGAAAAGATAACACCAAGGAAAAGGAGGCTCGGTTTGTTTGTGCGTCGATTTCAGAATCGAGAGTCTCCTACCATATGTGATTGACATCTACTTAGACAACACTATCCTAGAATGCTGGGAGCGGCAGGGTTTCATTTCATCAAGAGATTTGATGATATTGGGATATAGTATAGATGCGCAAATCACAAAATGTGGTAGAGCCTTAACAATTTTGGAAAATTGCTTTGAGGTATTTGATCAGTGGGATTGGTTCTACCAAACAGATTTGGATTCGTGGAGAGAAAGACTCTCTAACTTGGCTGAGCTCCTTTCTTTCGAATTCGTGCACAGGTGGCCAGGATCAACAACAAGACATGAGATATTGTGTTTGGACGATATCAAGATCGTTGCAGTAAGAGAGCAAGCGGATCCAATTCAGCTTAATCGAAAGGTACCAATGAGGTTGGGCACCTTATGTATTGGGGAAAGTGAGGACGATAATGTAGAATGGATGAAGACACTTGTTGATGCTGCGGTTAGAGAATAACCTCATGGCGCAGATCCAACAAACGAGTCCTTTGATCCTTATTTAGTGCTGATCACTTTCAAGCGTCAGGAAGACAACACGATACAACTGAGGCTTGAGGATGGGAATTACATCGGCAACAATGGGCAAGATTGGATCTTGCTAAACTGGAGTCGACATGGCGTCATACATTTTGGAGACGTCTTCTACCTAGGTGATGAACGGGATGACTCAAATACTGAGCGACGTAACAGAATTGTAGAAATCCTTAAATAGTGTTTGAAGGTCGTGGACGGATGGACCTGGGAAAACCATAAGGATGGACCCTACGAATCTTTTAGAGATCGTCTTGTTAGGATGGCACGATCCCTTCTCACAGAAAAACGAGTGATCAACACATTGGACCGTGGGGTTCCTGAGACTGTTCAGTGTAATCACAAAGGAGGTGAGGTGTTGACCAACATTGATCAAAGGGATCATTCTCCAACATTCACTTCATCACCCATTGCTTTTAGTCCGACAGGGACGAACATGACTCAGATAGAGTTTGATTTGGCTGATTCATACCCAGATTTCACCGAAGTCAACAACGATTTTTTGAGAGAGAAAATCGTCAAGACATGGGATGGAATTGAGTCAATACAGCCCGAGAATTCACATTTTCAAGGTATCGCAAATATTTCTGATTTGGACAGTGACCAGGGAAAGTTGATCACTCAATTTGAGTGACAGAGAGATTTGGAAATCTCTAATCTGTATGAACAAGTGGTGCGAGATTGGGAGTTCAACCCACCCACTCCTACGACGTTGCGAGATCGAGAGGATCATACGGACATGTCAAATTGGAAATCGAATGATGGCATAATCGAGAACTTCTATGAGGGTGAAGTTGGGTTTCTTCAAGGGAGGAATCCCAACAAATCAAGCTGATTCACGCTGCCCTAATCCTCCTAGTGCGAGTAGGCTGCACAGGTGTCGGGACACCACCACTAGGTAAGTGGGGGAGGATGTAACGGACTTCCATTGTAGGCCGACTTGGCCCTTTTATTTTGCCTTGGTTGTAATAGCTAACTGGGCTGACTTATTGTAATGATGTAATTCAACGGCTAACTGGGCCGACTTAGGGAGAATGCTTTGGGCGGCTATCATTTCTCATTGGGCATTGTTGTAACGACTGGGACCATGCGGGCTTTAGATTGAAATGCGTGGTATCCTTAGTTGAGCCTTATTTTGTAAAAGGGGTTAGAATAGGGTCAACCCCCTTATCCGTTCTTAGCATTGCATTGGTGAGTGCGATTGATAGGGCAGGACCTATCTTGATAATGGCTAGTTCTAGGATCTTTACTCGAGGAGCTCCACTATAAAAGAAGACCCAAGGCATTACATTTGGCATCAAGTAGAGATCAGGAGATCATAGTTTGGCGATCAAGCTTTGGAGGTAAGGCAACAAACTTGGGAGCTTTACTTCCTTGGAGCGAACATTGTAGCCTTTGAGCAAGGAGCGGATTCAAGCAAGGAAGTGCAAAACATATTGTGGCACTTATTGTGTTTGGACTTCTTGTATCCGAGGCATTTTAGATATTGAGCAAGGAGCTCTAATTGTAATAATGGACTTGTCAAGATCTTTTGGCAAAACCACACTTGGGGGCAATCCATGTTTTTGAACATGGCATCCTATCCGGTATTGTTGTAATTGGTTTGCAATCAATATATTGGATATTTGGGGAGCTCGCCCCACCATCATTCTTGGTCCATGTTATTGCATATCATGGTTGTTTAATCTAACTTGAAACATAATTATTTTGGGAGATCTTAGATTTGGATACACTTTCGCATTGCACATATTGGTAGGCATACTCTGGTATTCTTAGTTGAGCTCGGTTGCTCGATCATTCCGCACGGAATAGCCAGTGCCGCACCCATTATTACAATTAGAGCTCCTTGCTCAATACCTCAAATGCCTTGGATACAAGAAGTCCCAACACAATAAGTGCCAAGATATGTCTTGCACTTCCTTGTTCGGTTTCGCTCCTTGCTTAAAGGCTACAATGTTCGCTCCAAGGAAGTAAAGCTCCCAAGTTTGCTGCCTTACCTCCAAAGCTTGATCGCCGAACTATGATCCCCTAATCTTTGCTTGATGCCAAATGCAATGCCATGGGTCTCCTTTTATAGTGGAGCTCCTCAAGTAAAGATCCTAGAACTAGCCGTTATTAGGATAGGTCTTGCCCTATCAGTTGCACTCACGAATGCAACGCTAACAACGGATAAGGGGTCGACCCGTGTTTTTGAACATGGCATCCTATCCGGTATTGTTGTAATTGGTTTGCAATCAATAGATTGGATACTTGGGGAGCTCACCCCACCATCATTCTTGGTCCGTGTTATTGCATATCATGATTGTTTAATCTGACTTAGAACACTTTAATTTTGAGAGATCTTAGATTTGGATACACTTCCGCATTGCACATATTGGTAGGCGTAGTCTGGTATTCCTAGTTGAGCTCGGTTGCTTAACCATTCGGCACGGAATAGCTAGTGCCACACGGGCTCATCCCAAAGGTCTGTGACAGCTGTAATGTCCCCATCTTTTTAGTAACTAAGTGGAGTTCTTAACCTTCACGTTCTCCAAAGGCTAAGTGGACCATAAGAGGAAATTAAATTAATTTCCTATAAAGTCATTAAATAAATTAAAAATTAAAAGGTGACTTTATATTTAATTAATTAAATTAATTATTGTATTACAATGGAGAAGCTTCTAGAATGTGTATTAATTATTGGAAAGGGGGAAGCCTCTAGTAATTTAATTTTCTAGAAGCATAATTAATTATTGTATTGCAAAGGAGGAGTTTCTAGAGAGTGCATTAATTATTGGAAGGGGGAAGCTTCTAGTACTTGCAAATAATTAATATTTGATTTCCTTCTAAAAGGGTGTAGGAAAAGTATAAATAGAGGTGGGAGAATCATTGTTTAGCATTGGATGATTGTGAATTGCATTTGATCAGAACTTGGAGGTGTGAGTCACATATCTTTCTTGGCATTAGAGGACGTTCATCCTTTCTTGTAACATTCTAGACGTCATTCCCTTGGGGTTTGGCCTTTGGAATACATTGCTATGTACTTGATTTTATCATTGTGAGAACTAATATTATTTCAACAATGGTTCAGTTTTCAATTTGCATAAATTCCTTCTTGCTCATGTTGTGTGGATTGAAACCTATGCAAAGACATTTAAATCGTTTTCAGCAATTGGTTTAGTTCTTGGGTATCTCCAGGGTGCCCATTACAGTGGTATCAGAGCCCAATACAGTGGTATCAGAGCTGTTTCTAGGGTATCCATTACAGTGGTATCAGAGCTATAAGTCCTGCCATCCTGTGGAGGTCTTATAGGGAATTTGGGATAGCCGAATAGAGAGAAAAGTGTTTGACAAAATGTATATCAGTCCAAATCAGGACGTGATGTTCAGACGGTTACTGGATATATTAGAGGAGCAGAATAGGCAAATGGATATGATGTTGCAGTTTATGGCTAGACAGATGGGCATCAATATTGATTCGCAATCTGGTGTTGAGACATGTGTGCAAAGTCAGGAGTCCACATATGAAGCTTTGTCAGGGGAAGGCGCTGGAGCAATAGTGGAATTAGGAGAATGCGAGGATACTGTCATACTAGCAGCCACTTCTGTGTCAGTTGAACCATCCAATGAGGAGTTTAGTAGTATGCATGTAGTGGTTGATGTGTGTTCTAATGATGGTACACATGTTGATTATGAGTTTTCATCAACTATAGATCCGGTTCAATTTTCTGTTGCGACAGATAGTGATGTTCCTGTGTCCATATATTTTGATGTGGCTGCACCTATTGTTAATACAGTTGGCATGAGTACATATGGTTCACTTGTAGCTACATCTTTTTCAATGCATGTTAGTGATGATTAGTATTTTAGTTCGATATATAATATATGGGTGGATACAAGGAAGAAGAGATTTCATAGATCTTCTATAGAGTTTCCCCCTGGTGACATTTTGACTTCTATATCATCAGCACAAGTTTTGGGTGCTAGCCTACAGGACATGTGGTTGGTCTTGGTGATGCTGGTTTGCGGTTGGTTTAGTGTCCACAGGGATGTCAGGTACTACTTCAATTGGGATCCAGGTGGAGATTGGAGTTCATTGTATTGTTGGATTGCTTGAGGACAAGCAATTTCAAGGAGGGCGGACTGTAATGTTCCCATCTTTTTAGCAACTAAGTGGAGTTTTTAGCCTTCACGTTCTCCAAAGGCTAAGTGGAGCATAAGAGGAAATTAAATTAATTTCCTATAAAGTCATTAAATAAATTAAAAATTAAAAGGTGACTTTATATTTAATTAATTTAATTAATTATTGTATTACAAGGGAGAAGCTTCTAGAGTGTATTAATTATTGGAAAGGGGGAAGCCTCTAGTAATTTAATTTTCTAAAAGCACAATTAATTATTGTATTGCAAGGGAGGACTTTTTAGAGAGTGCATTAATTATTGGAAGGGGGAAGCTTCTAGTACTTGCAATCAATTAATATTTGATTTCCTTCTAGAAGGGTGTAGGAAAAGTATAAATAGAGGTGGGAGAGTCATTGTTTAGCATCAGATGATTGTGAATTGCATTTGATAAGAGCTTGAATGTGTGAGTCACATATCTTTCTTGGCATTAGAGGACATTCATCCTCTCTTGTAACATTCTAGACATCATTTTCTTGGGGTTTGGCCTTTGGAATATGTAATGGGCCTTGCTCAAACTGACCACAATTTGCCCTAATTTGCTGCTTGTAATTTTGTCAAACAATTCATGTGCAACCTTGTAACTTGCTGGTCTGAGTGCATAAATGTTTTCCCAATGATATCCAATGTATATACTACTTGCAAAAGAGTCCTATGATGTTTAGACAAGGTCCTAGATGCAATGTAGATTTCTTTTTGTATTTTGAAATGCAATAGATGAAGTATCATGACCTAAATGTGCAGCTACAGCCTATAGTCATTATATCAAATAGTTGGCATACATCCCTTTTAAACTTTCAAATAGACAATAACTCAAATAGAGAATTCCCAACTTCAGATATATTATTGACAATGCAACAATTCTACATGGCAATGAGATGAGACGCCAAGACTCTTGGCTTACATACATATGCTTAAATCTGATATGATCTTTCACCTACAGCAGTACCTCCTAAAATGCAACTAGATGACATAGCATGAATTGAACAAAGGAATCTGGTTCTTGAAGTTGCCTTGATTCTCCAATAAAGATGCAAGCAATGTCCCAAAGAGTGATGGCCTCAAATGCCCAATATAAATGTCTGAAGCAACCACCCCTATTCTGATATAAAAGATTATTATAGAATAATTCCCAGCTGTTATGGGCTCCAAAATGCAACCAGCTTCATCCAATAATCCTCCTATATAGTGCGCCCAAGGTAGGAAGGGAAATCAAACCAAGATGAGGGAGTAACGAACAAAATCGTGGTCTCCACAAGCATCCCTAATGTGACTGAGTTTTAATATTCAGAATCTAAAAATAATATCAGACCTTCTCCTTTCAATATCTGATGCCAAGGAAGAGTGTAATGCTTCTCCAAAATTGTCCCTAGGCTGGGAATGCTTTGAATGATGCACCAAGTTACTGTAGCGAACACTGTAGTGTATCATTGTAGTGCAACACTATTCACAGGTACTGTAGCAGCCAACACTAAATCTGATCTGAGAGTAATAACCTTTAAACCCTTTATTCAGAAAGTACAATAATACATCAGCTATTGCACTCAATTATTTTTCTCAATGTAGCACAAACAGAAGATTGAAGTATCTTCCTCCTAGCTGCAATAATTCAAGTGATATTTCACACCCTCAAAATTGCTATCAATAGGAAGTTTTCATTTCCTATGACAAAGAAGTAATCTGCAGAAACCCTAGGCTCCACAAGATGAAACAACAACAACAACAACAACATCAAATCTGCCTGATGAGAATGAAGCCTATGATGTCTATTTATACTTTTTCCTCAAGAGGTCGGCCTCCTAGAACTTTCCCAAGTCACCTTCTAGAAGGAATATTAGTTTATTATTTTATTAAGTGACTTTATGATATAGTATTTTATTTAAGTCACTTTATTAAATTAATTAAATGTAAAGTTACCTTTTAATATTTATTTATTTGATAACTTTATAAATAATTAACTTAATACCATTTTTTAAATTTAATTAAAATAATCAATTAGTCATCCTCATAAACTATTCATTATTTTGGACAACTTAATTAATTAGATTAATTAAATCAAACTACCTTTAAAATGGGGACATTGCAATGTACTTGATTTTATCATTGTGAGAACTAATATTATTTCAGCAGCGGTTCAGTCTTCAATTTGCATAAATTCCTTCTTGCTCATGTTGTGTGGATTGAAACCTATGCAAAGACATTTAAATCGCTTTCAGCAATTGGTTTAGTTCTTGGGTATTGCCAGGGTGCCCATTACAGTGGTATCAGAGCCCAGTACAGTGGTATCTGAGCTGTTTCTAGGGTATCCATTACACTGCTTCTAGGTGTTATAATTTTTGCCATTGAATCTCCGACTACCTTTTAACTTGGTTAATGATGCCAACTTGCATGTTTCCCAATGCACAAAAAATGAAAAGCTAAGAAGAGGGGATAACATAGAGTCTGAAACACGAATCCTAATGCAGAAAGTAGAGGCACATGCACATACAATCTTCAAAAAACAATGAAGTATGATTGACATGAGTTTCAGGATTTTTTTTCGGCTGACCCCAAAAATTTTGTTTAAGACCCAAAAGAGCACTCAAAATACCCACAAGGAATCTGTAACCAAAATATTTTTTTTTGACACAAAATTCAAGGCACAAAAAATGAGCATCCACAAAATCTTCATGATGACCTAGTTGAGGTTTCAAAAACCCCACCAAGAATCTATGTTGGATTTTGAATCTGGGAAAAAGCTGAGAGTTTTGATAGAAACCCTAGCTGACTACAAACAAATCTTAAAAAATGGTAGACTAATGCAAGGGAAACCTAGAAATATAAGTCTTGGCCAGAAAGCAAATATAAAGGGTTTCTAGAAACACTAAGCAGTTGAAGATTAGAAGAAATACCATAGAACAAGTTGAAAAGTCGAGAAACAATCGTCATTTTTTTACTTGAATCACTAGCAAATCTTGTCACAACTTGCATAAATTAGTGGTTGTGTGAGTAAAAACGACGAAATGCTGGGAAATGGCGCCATATTTTGCAGAGAAATGACCACAAAAAGAGGTCAGCAGAGGCAAAGAGAGGAAGCTACATGCCTGTGTTTGCAAAAAAAAACAGCCAAAGATTGGTTGTAAATGAAGAATTGACCAAAGTTCAGGTTGTGCAAGTAGGCAAAATGAGCTCAAAAAAACCCTGAACTCAAACAAATGAGCCTATTGTCTTCAAATACAACCCTGCCAAAAATATGGCCCTGTAAATGTTTTTTCTTTCTAAATCTCGAAAATTTCCGAAAGTCAGAATTTTTTAGGAAAAAATTAAATTTGTAATTATCAAGGCCATGATACTATATAATTGAGAAGTAATTGGTAAAAACTTTGTTATTGTATTAACAAATGATCGAATTAGATCATTATAAAAAAATTACAAGAATACATAATTAGAAAGTTTCTAATAAGAAACTGAAGAAGATCGAAGAAACAATCTTATCTATATATATTATATTTACATATTATACAAAAGGTGACCATTAAAATAGTAATAAAATAATATTCTAATATGTCTTGCATAGCTGGTTTGGCCATCTTTCTTTTCATTTTGTTTCTTTCACCAGGGAAGTAGGCAGCTGTGATATCTGATTTATGTACTAAAGTACCTTCTTTTAGTAAGATCATAAATCCATCCTTTGAAATCTCCATTATAGCAGGAACCTGCAATGTAATAATCTGAAAAGTGAGTTCGCTGTTGAACTCAATAAGGTGCTTCCTTTAGCCCTGAAATACTCTTCATTTCTCTTTTTCCACAAGCAGCAAGAAACCTCATTGGTTGAGATCTACATTATCAGATTCCTCTGATATGCCTTGGGTCTTAATTCCGGTATGATCCAGTTCCCGATTCTGCCTGGATCCTGAAAAGATTCTGAATGGGAATTTGGATTTGCCGTTTGGAAGTCTGTTTGAATCTGGAGGAATCCATGGTACTCTGGCATGTGGGTGCCCAAAAATGGGCCCCACATGCCAGTTTTTAATTTTTTTAAAACGAAAAAGCCTCTAAACCCTAATTCAACCAATAAATCAAACATTTGGTCATTTGATGGCCATTTATTCATCTCTCAAGCATTTTTCACCATTTTTGCTTTGTACATGCAAATACATTTTGAGACATTTGTAAAGTATGAATATGATATAATCATATATTAGAAATTATGGATTTATCATTTTATGAGAATAAAGCTTCTAACTTATTTTTAAATGTTTGAAGTTTTGAACCAATGATAAACAAACATTGACATGTCACATGTATGAATTTCTGAATATACATATACATACATATATATGTATGTATGTATATATCTGTATATGTATATCTCTCTCTCTCTCTCTATATATATATATAGAGAGAGAGAGAGAGAGAGAGAGAGAGAGAGAGAGAGAGAGAGCGCTGCAGTATCAGAATCTAGCCCAAAAAAAGTATTGCCAAATCTTAAAATCCAAATCTGCATCCAAACCAGAACCAGGATCAGCTACTTAGGTTGAGATAACCTTAAAATGAATTTAATGCATCATTGAGATAATATATTTAGCTAGCAAGAATTCCAGACGAAGAAAGATCAAAATTATCAAGCCAATTAATGAGAGAACCATGATTTTTTTGGTTAAGGGACAACAGGTTTTAAAGGGGACCTAAAACTCAACACAAGGCAGGCTTAAAACAAACAGACCTGAAACCCAAAGCAAATGATATACAATGAGCTCAACAAAGAGAAACATATCACAGACAAAACATGACAACGAAGAAGAAGGGGGAGCCAAACAATGCCCAACCCCCATAGACACCAATTGGTGGTTAAAAAAGATAAACAGTCATACAGCAGACTGCCCTAGAAAGAAAGACAAACAGCAGAATTAAGATTTCCCCTTAGATCCTTGCTTGTGTGATCTAAGAGCCATGTCAAAAGAAGGAGAGGGATTCTTTGAATGTTTCCCTTTAACTGTAGTCCATCCTTCTTCAACCTAACATGCCAAGCCAATGAATCCATAGGACTATTAGCCCCAACTGTGATAGGCTTACCCGAAGAAACAGAGCCAACAACAACAATAATAGGCTTGTTTGAAGAAGCAGACCCACCAACAACAGAGAAAGAAGTAGAACCATCACCAACAAGGACAAAAGCAGAACCAATAGCAACAACAACAAAAGTAGAACCAACACAAGTAGATACAGCAGGCTCACTAGGAGGGGCAGAACCAACAACACAAGAGGACATAACATTACTGTTGTAACAAGAGCAACGAGCACCTTAGAAGCAGGAGGAGAAGTAGAAACAACCACAATAGGATCAGCTGAGTTACTATTAGCAGGGACAACACTCACACCTTTGGTTTCACTGTTAGACAGAGCAGCAACCAAAGTGTTAGTACCCTTGGTGGAGTTAGGAGGAGAGTCACTGTCCATATGAGGTGGGTCTTTAAGGACTGTGTAATGAGCATCAGAAGCACCCTTCCACAATGAGGAAGACTTTTTCGATTTAACTTTCACTGTCCCACAATTAGCTACAACATGCCCAATTTTGAAACCCTTTCTGCATCTCAAAGGGAGACCTTCATAGTCTAGAGGGTGGACCCAAATACCCTTAGGAGACTTCAACTCAATCTCTATGGGTAAATCCTTAGAAGCATCAATGCCAAGAAGAATGTGAGCAAAAGTAGAGTGGAGCATATTAGAGGAGTCCTCATCATTCATTAGGAAATCTCCAAGAGCATCACCTACTTCTTCGAGGACTCGATCCACCCAAAGATGAAGAGGGAGATAAGGGAGCCAAACCCAAGCAGGCACCTTACAGAAAGTTTTTGAGGAAAGGTTGAAATCCTCATGCCATGGCATCATCATTAAAGGGAAGTGATTCTCCCAGGTGAAAAAAATACTTGCAAAGAATAATCTGTCTATTAGAAGCTTTCTCAGGCTTGGCAACAAAAAATCCTTTGGTTAAAGGGAAAATGTGAATCACATTTGGTATAAGAGGCTTCCAGTGATTGGAGATCCACTATTGAAGAAGAGGAAGAGAGGGCCAAAAACCCCTAAATTTGCAAATGATAGCCCGAGAAGACAAATCATAAGCCATAGTATTGATCTCCTCCACAAACTCCTTATTCAGAGTGACAACAACAGAGCAGTAGACAAGGAAAGGAGCAACCATCGGTCTACCAATGCCGTTTACAACTTTCTCAACATACGAGATAGCCTTTGAGGTACCAATTGGGGGACCACAAGCAGCAACAAAGCTCTTAGCTGTAGGGGCCCCAACCGTAGTTTCTTCAACATCATATATCCTCAAGATTGGAGTCTTGACAACCCCCTCATTAGGAACAAATAAAAGGGGCCGTAGAAAGATTAGTAAGACCCGCCACCAACAAAACCCGATGCAAATAAGCCATCGCATCCGTTGACAGCAGCATAGCAGACGTGATATTAATTAAGGGGGATGATGCAATGGCAGGCATTGACCCTCGCAAAGCAATCCCACCCCCAACATGAGCATTGATAGACACAAGCATAACTACCGCCAAAGGCCCATTAGCAGCAACCCATGGAACATCCCCACCAGCGAGGGCAGAAGATTGAATAGGGGCATCCCTAGTAATAGGGTCAGAAGAGACATGCAGGCCCACCTTGGTTGAAACCGAAAACATAGGGAGACCCTGCAGGCGGGAAACACAAAGTTTGAAGTGGGAGCATGAGCGAGATAGTGCATAGTTTCAATCTTAACCGGAGAACCATGTTAAATTTTGAACCATTATGTAGATATGCAACAAAAATCAATTCAAAGAACAAACACAACTTAAAATACTGCCCATTTTCCTAGGAAAAACCATCCTGCTCGAGGGAAACAACCCAACCCACAAAGATGATTCCTTTATTCAAATCTTCAAATACATTACAAAATTCTTGCATATAATTGATGTCTTCAATCAGATAGTCAATATATGAGCCGTTAGATTGTAATCAAAATCTCATCCAACTTGCAATCAAAACAATAATATAAATATTGACTCCTTACAGAAGAGCATCAACTATACTTCTCATAAATATCAGATCACATAGAGAGAATTATGAGTGCTAGAGCATCTGGAATACGACTCTCTCAATGCTGATACAAGATACAAAACTCATAGAGCTAATTCAAGTTACAACACTCAGTTACAACACTCCTTAAAATTATAGAACTAAAACTTTGATTTAGTTTCAATGTTCAAAACAATCAAACAGAAACTTGACAAATACCTGCAATAAGCCTAACAATGAAAAGCGTAGAGCTCTCATGCAGCTTGTGGTGAACAAGGAACCTTGATAACTCAATTGTCAAGAGTTGTGGAATATGAAAACATTGGCACAGAAGATGATTGATGACAGGGAAAATAAAATCATCGATATAAATAAGAATTGCCAAAATAATAGAAGGCTTGCATGATACCAGGAAAATTGTAATGGTGCTGAGTCACCTAAAGACTAGTGACAAGTAAGATGCCATCTAACATGCTTCCAATAGACCAAAAAAATTGAGGAAGACCGAACTCGAACAAGGAAATAAATATTAACATAGGTTCTAGTTGAACGACAATTAATTGCAGAAAACGAAACTCTGAGATTGCATAAGTGGATTAAAAAATCATATTCACACTGATATGCAGATCTTGATCGCAGCTATCAATCTTAAATACCTCATCTTAGCAAGAGAGAAATCTTCAATATGTCCTCAATTGACAAGAACACATAGCTGCAACTAAAATGAATGTCAACAATAATATCATCATTGATTTTCTCAAAATAAAATTGTTATCTTAGCGTAACAATATTCACCATAGTTACTCCCAAAGGGTGAAACAAAAAAATAAAAACTGTCATGAAGTTGCACACATGAGTTCCACCATGGCTACTCCTAGAGGATGACCCACGATAGCTACTACCAGAGGGTAGAATAAGGGTTTTCACCTAAAACTTCTTTTGCAAAGAAAAATGCATCAACAAGGGATTTCACCTCGAACTTCTCGCAGAGAAGAATCCATTAAGAAGGGTTTTCACCTCAAACCTGTCTTGCAGAGAATAACTCATTAACAAGGGATTTCACCTCAAACTTCTCTTGTTGAAAAGAACTCATAAAAAATTCATAGAGTTATTGATGTTGAGACTCTCTCAGCAGAAGCATCATTCTCCACAATACCAAACTTATCTCAAAAGCAACAAAACTTCACTGTAGGAAGTGACTTGGCGAGAATGTCCATTGTCTGCTCCTTTGTAGAAATATACTGGAGCTCCAATGCTTTCTCCTTTGAACCATATCTCAAGTAATGATATTTTATTTCCACATGTTTGGTTCTATCATGGAAAACATGATAAATTGAAAGCTTTACACAGTTTTGGTTATCACAAAGAATCATTTTAGGTTCCAAAGGCTGCCTAAACAAACCTTCAAGCAATTTGCGAAGCCAGGCAACTTCTCTTGCACCCACACAAGTTGCAACATATTCTGCTTTAGCTGTACTTTGTGCAACACGTGATTATTTCCTACTGCACAAGGAAATTGTAGCTAAATCTAGGCTGAAAAAATACCTTGAATTGCTCTTCCTTCAAAGCACACAACCTGCCCAATCTGAATCAGAGAACCCCTGCAAATTCAACTTTGCACATGAAGAATATTTTAAACCATATCCCACTATACCATGAACATATCTCAATATGTGTTTGGCTGTCATAAGGTGAATCTGTCTTGATTAACAACATAACATTTATCAGGCTTTGTGTTAACCAAATACATTAATGAACCAATTAACATAGTAGGACCAACTAAATCTGAAGTGACAGCAGCCTCGTATAACTTTTCCAGATCAGCTTCCATAGTAGTCACTATAGACTTACACCCTAACATACCAAATCTCTTCGAAATATCAATTGCATATTTCCCTTAATATAATTTCATTTGCTCTTTGCCATACCTCAAGCCCAAGGAACTAGTGCAGGAGATCAAGATCTTTTATTTCAAATTGAAAAGCTAACTCCCTCTTACATTTAATAATGGGATCTTCTTTACTAGCGAGAAACAAATCATCAACATAAATCACTAAGGTCAACACTTTGTAATCTCATACCTTGAAATATAAATTTGGATCAACATCATTCTTTAGGAAGCCCAAGCTCAAAAGATAATGATCAGGTCTCTCATACCAAACATGAGGAGCTTGTTTAAGGCTGTACAATGCCTTTTTTCAGCCTGCACACATGCGAGTCTTTATCATGACTCACAAAGCTCTTTAGTTGTTCAATTTATAATTCCTCTTTAATAATTCCATTCCAGAATGCCATTTTCACATCCATTTGATGAAGTCTCCAACCCTAAAATGCTGAAAAAGTTATGATGGTTTTCATAGAAGTGTAGTGTGCTACAAGTACAAAAGTATCTTCATAGTTGATGCCTTCCTTTTGGTAAAAATCCTCTAGCTACAAATCTAGCTTAGTATTTTTCTACACTCCTATCAATTGCATTTTTGAACCACGACTTAGAAGAAACAACAAATTACCTTTAGGCCTAGGAACAATGTACCACACATAATGTTTGTAATATGTTAAGAGTTGACAACAAATGTTTACTAACTATTCAAGTTTTTTTCAAGTTTACTTGTTGCTGTTTGCATAAGAATGATCAATAACGATATGCTAAATAATTTTTTTTTTTTTTGAAAGGATATATGTTTTATTAATTTCTAAATAAATTTCCCATTTTAACTAAAATGACAATTTAAAGAAATCCAACATTTATATTTCACTTTTTGGAGTAGGAAAAGATACATTTGTTGGAAATGTAAGAGGAGTAATTGAGAGGGAGGGGTGAATCAGTTACCACAAAAACAAATCCTAGTGCCTTAAGATGTCAGTACAATTCAAAACCAAGCTCTGCTGAAACTGAAATACTGCTGTAACTAGGTTAGCAATGAAATACTCGGTTAACATAGTAACTTGGTTTACACTAAGAATGATTGTCACTTGGTTAATATTGAATATATGCATTGTTACTTTGTTAACACTAAACATGCAAATCTTATGATATTAAGTGTGAATAATCTTAATTAACTTAGTTGCAAAATTATAAAGCAAATAACATGAACACTGCAGACACCATGATTTAATGTGGAAACCCAATTTGGGAAAAACCACCAATTGCAACTAGTGATTGTTTTTCACTCTTCTAAAGTGAGTCTTGTTAGGAGCCAACTCTGTTAAAAGTTACAAAACACACTATTAGGTGTGGCCCTATTAAAGGATTTAGTTCACCCTATTAGGAGTGGCCTTGTTAGAGGTCTTTAGACACTTCAATCTAAAAATGCCACCTTGTTAGAGGATTTGGCAAATAGTTGTTAAGCTAACTCTATAAGGAGATTCGATTCACTGCTACAATTATTAGAGAGTAACAATGATATGACATGATTTCTGATGCAACTGTATTTGCTGATTTTAGATCTCTATTATGGCTTGAATACTTGATCCTCCTTGATCAGAATGTTCTTTGCAGCTCGGTCAACTCCTAATTCGCTTCCTTGATTTATCCTTTCAATCCTATACTTCTTAATTCAATCCTCAACTTGACCTTATATGTTTTACCTTGTCAAGTCGGCTTGAATACAATTTTAAACAAATGAAATTCATCCCATGAGTCGGCTAGAACTAAACAATAAAACTGATATAGGAAAATCCTTTGTTAGCCGACCCAACTTGAATGACTTTCCTTCAGTCTTCCTTTGGTAACCTAGTGAGCTCGGTTAACACTCGTTCCATGTCAAATTTTCTTTGGTAACCGAGTGAGCTCGATAGACACTGTTTTCTTGCAGACTCCCTTTGGTAATCGAGTGAGCTCGGTTAACATTGGCTCTGAACTTGGTTAACATTGAAATGCTTGACATATATTTTAACTTCCTTTGACTCCTGAGTGAGCTCGACATACACTGATTGCTCGGTATATACTTGACATTTGTGTAACATCAAAGACAACATACAATTGAATGATTGTATCCAACAATCTCCCTCTTTGGCATTGATGGCAACATAACATTTCATGATACATAGAAACTTCAGAGCAAAATAGAAGTAAGGATAATATCCTTAGTTTCATTCTAATTCTCATCCATGAGAACTCCCTCTATTGGTGTGAACTCCCTCTGTCATCAATCTTTGATTGCAATGATTGCAATATCTCCTTCTGATAGTAAACTCTCCCTCTTTCATATCAATTCAAAATTTTTCAAATGACAAAATTCATTCTTCCTCTTTGACACCTTTGATATTCACAAATATTTCTCTGATATATGACAACAAACTCTCCCTCTTTGACATCTTATGCCAAAGACAACAATCAATGTAGTTTCCATGTACCTTATGTAGAGATTCATATGCAATCTACTTTGACAATACTTCATCAACTTGTCTGATCTTCAACATGCTTGGTTGATGCATCAATAAAATTTGATTAATGAGCTTCAGATAGGGGAATGACCCCTAGCATACCTCTTAGATACAAAAATGCATCCTTAGGCAATGACTTGATGAATATGTCTGCAATATGTTATTTGTAGTCACATATTCCAATCTCACCTCTTTTTCTTGCACCAACTCTCTCAAGAAATGATATTGTATTGCAATGTGCTTGGCCTTGGTATGTATCACTTGATACTTGGATATGTTGATTGCACTTGTGTTATCACAGAAGATAACAACTGGGTCCTTGATCTCCTCCATACTTGACAATAGTTGCTTGAACCACACAATGTTGCAACAATTGACTACTGCAACAACATTTTCTGCTTCTACCATAGACCGAGAGATATAGTTCTACTTCTTGCTTGTCCAAGATATTAGCCTCTTTCCAAGAAAAAGTGCTCCACCGGTAGTGCTCTTCTTGTCATCAACACTTCCTGCTCAATTTGCATCAGTGAATGCCTTCAATTCAAAATTGCCTCCTTTCTTATATCACAAACCATATTCTTCAATACCTTTCAAATACCGCATGATTCTTTTGATTGCCATCATACGATTTTCTTTAGGATTAGCATAGAATTTAGCCACCACTACTAACTTCTAATGTTATATCAGGTCTTGTGTGCACTACATACTGAAGTTTTCCAATCGTTGATCTGTATGTAGTCTAATCTGCCTCTTTGGAATTATCATTTTTGGACAACTTATGTCCAGTAGACATAGGTGTTTCAACTGGTCTAGAATCCTCCATTCCAAATTTCTTTAGTATCTCTTTGATGTATTTTGATTGAGTAATTAGATACCATCTTTCATCTGTTGAATTTGTAAGCCAACAAAGAATTTTATCTCTCTAAACATTGACATTTGAAATTCCTTACTCATTTCCATAGAAAAAGTTTGCACAAATCTTCATTTCCAATAAATAATGTATCATCCACAAAGATTTCTGCCAACACAATCTTCTTATCTAGTCCTTCTTTGATGTATAGGTTGCTGTTATCATTAGTTCTTTGAAAACCAATCTTTATGAGATAATTATGTAACCTTTCATACCATGCACTAGGGGCTTGTTTGAGACCATGCAAAGCTTTGTGTAGTCTGCAAACCACGTCCCTTTTGCTAGGATCAATGAAACCTTCTGGTTGCTCAACGTAGACTTCCTCTTCTAAGATTCCATTCAAGAATGCTGATTTCACATCCATCTGATATACTTTGAATTCTTTGTGTGCTACATATGCAAGGAGTGTTCTAACACCTTCTAGTCTAACAACAGGAGCAAAAGTCTCTGCATAATCAATACCTTCTTCTTGAGCATGACCCTTGCAAACTAATCTTGACTTGTTTCTTGAAACTTCTCCATTCTTATTCAAGCTCATTTCTGAATACCCATTTTGTGCCAATTACATTCTTGTCCTTGGGTCTAGGAACAAGAGTCCCAAGTTTTGTTCCTTTCAATCTGATCAATCTCTTCATTCATTACCTTAATCCAACTTTCATTTTCTAATTCATCTTTGACAGCTCTAGGTTCAAATTCAGTAAACAAACATGCATTTTTAAATTTGTTCCTTGGTATTGTACCATCTAACTTTTCTTTAATGATTTGCTCGGGTGCATGATGCCTTTTGACACACCCAGTAAGTCTAGGTTCCTTTCTGAATTCACTAGGTTCACCATGCTTTTCTAAATCATGCTTGGGTCACACTATCCATGACTCGGGTCCATTAGATGACTCGGTTTGCACTTGTTGAAACTCGGGTCCTTTTGATTGCAACTCGGGTCTTTCAGATTGTGTCTTGGGTTGCACTGGTTGCAATTCGGGTTGAACTGGGGATTTCGGGGACTTGGGTGGTGAAGACTGTTGACTGCCATTTGCTTGAACTTTAGGTAAAGTATCATGCTCATAGTAAACAAAGTTTCTATAGTCTTCAAGTTCTTTCCTGCTTTGTTCTTCACACTTTTCTGCAAACTCATCAATTTTCACATGTGCACTTTCCATAACTTTGTGGTTAGATAGATTCAAACATTTGTATGCTTTGCTCTCATTGGAGTATCCCAAGAATATGCCTTCACCACTTTTCACATCAAATTTTCCTTTTCTTGACTCCTTTAGAATATAACATATGCTTCCAAATACTTTGAAATAACAAACATTAGGTTTATAGCCATACCATAATTCAAAAGGTGTTTGATTTGAGTCCTTCAACTGAACTCTGTTCAAGGTATGAACTGCAGTGCTGATTGCTTCCTTCCAGTATTTGATAACAACACTCTTCTCTATCATTAGCGTCCTTGCACAATCCATGATTGATCTATTCCTTCTCTCAACAATGACATTCTGCTGAGGTGTATCAGGTGCAAATACTTGTCTTTTGATTCCTCTTTCATTGTATAATTCATTGAACTGATTTGAGATGAATTCACTCCCTCTATCTGATCTTAAATGTTTTAGTTTCTTTCTGTTTCTTTTTCAACTCTAGCCAGATACCATTTGAACTTTTGAAAAGCTTTTGATTTATCCTTTAAATACATAATTGTCATCATCTTAGAATAATCATCAACAAACAAAATAAAGTACTTATCTCTAGCGTAGCTTTGTATGCCAATAAGTCCACAAAGGTCTGTATGAACTAGCTCCAGGACCTCTTCAGAATGATAGTTCTTGCTTCTAAAACTTGTCTTTCCCATCTTTCCAATTTAACAATTCTTACACATGCCCATATCAGGTTTCTTTAGGCTTGTAATGCCTGTAACACTTTTGTTCTTGCTTATGTTGACCAGTTTATCAAAATTCACATGACACAACCTTTTATGCCATAACCAACTTTCTTCTACTTGAGCTATGAAACATAAATTTACAGTTAGATATAGGTAGAATAGATTACCTCTTGTTTGATTACCAATCTCAACTAGATTTCCAGTTTCAATCAACAGTTTGGCTTTTGTGTTCATGAATTCTACCTTGAATCCAATGTTATTCAGTTGTGCCACACTAAGTAGATTATGCTTCAGTCCTTCAACCCAATAAGCATTGTTACATCTAAGATCATTAGTTAGTGCAATACAACCTTTTACCTTTACATAACAAGGTTCATCATTTCCAAATTTAACACTTCCACCATCATAGTGTTCCAAGTGCTCAAATTTAGATTTATCACTAGTCATGTGGTGAAAACAACCACTATCAATAATCCATGCATCATTCTTACTAACATGAGAGATGAGGGCCATCTTATCATTCTCATCATTTGATTCATCTTTAACACCAATGTAAATCATCTCATCTCCTTCACTATCAGAATCTTTAGCCATGTAACAAGATTTCATACCTTTGTCCTTGTAGTCTTTGTAGCTTTTGAAATCCTTCTTGCCTTTGTACTTTTCATGTTTCTTTTCTTCTTTGCCTTCTCTGTTTGGACACCTTGTAGCAATGTGCCCAACTTCTTTGCAAGAAAAGCATATCAAAGAAATTTTGCCTTTGTACTTTCCTTTGCCTTTGGGAAATCTTCTTGCAAGCAATGCTTCAGTGACTTCAAGATCATCATCAAATCTGTTTCCATCTTCACTATCAAACTTCTTGCTTTTAGACTTTGCAGCTTTCTTCTTGAGTGATAGCTTGGCTTGGAATGCAGACTCGAGGGTACTGGAGTTAGTAACATAATTATCAAAATTATCTAACTCAAATGCTGTCAACCTTCCCACTAGTGCATCCAAGGTTATATCATTCTTAGGATCACATCTCATTTCTTGAATAGCTGACATTCTAATTGCATAAACATGAACAAGGTTTCTGAAGACCTTGCTTATCACTGTTACATCATCAATTTTCCCACTTGAGGCTTTGATTGCACACACACTGGCTTTGATTCTTTCATTGTATTGTGCAATGTTCTCATCTTCTTTCGTCTTCATCTGATCAAACTAACCTTTAAGACTTTTTGCCTTAGCTCTCTTGACATTATCATCTCCTCCATAGATAGCTTTCAGCTTGATCCACATCTCATATGCAGTAGTACAATCTTTGACCTCATCAAGTTCAGCATAGTTGAGAGCAGAAGCAATGCCAATCATCATAATGTTATGGTTCTTCTTTTCTGTAATTTCGTCCACAATCATAGTTCTAGTAGGTGCCACATACTTGGTGTTTAGATATTTTAGGCCTGAGTTTCCAATTGTTGCCAAATGCAGCTTCATGAGTTCCTACCATGCTTGGAAGTTATTTCTGTTCAGCTTAGGAATCTACCTTTTGTAAGACATCTTGATCTTTAACTTAGGTCCTTGAAACCTCATCTGCAAGCACCAAATGCTTTGATACTAATAGTTGGAAATGTAAGAGGAATAATTGGGAGGGGAAGGGTGAATCAGTTACCGCAAAAACAAATCCCAGTCCCTTAAGATGTCAGTACAATTCAAAACCAAACTCTGTTGAAACTAAATACTGCTGTAACTCGGTTAGCACTGAAACACTCGGTTAACACAGTAACTTGGTTTACACTAAAAATGATTGTCACTCGGTAAACACTCGGTTAATACTGAATATATGCATTGTTACTTTGTTAACACTGAATATGTAGATCTTATGATATTAAGTGTGATTAACCTTAATTAACTTAGTTGCAGAATCATAAAGAAAATAACATGAACACAAGAGACACCAGGATTTAACGTGGAAACCCAATTTGGGAAAAACCACCGATTGGAACTAGTTACTACTTTTCACTCTTCTGAAGTGAGCTCTGTTAGGAGCCAACTCTGTTAAAAGTTACAAAACACATTGTTAGGTGTGACCCTGTTAAAGGATTTAGTTCACCCTGTTAGAAGTGGCTCTATTAGAGGTCTTTAGACACTTCAATCTAGAAATGCCACCTTGTTAGAGGATTTGGCAAATAGCTATTAAGCTAACTCTATAAGGAGATTTGATTCATTGCTACAATTATTAGAGAGTAATAATGATATGACTTGATTTCTGATGCAACTGTAGTTGCTGATTTCATATCTTTGTTCTGGCTTGAATACTTGATCCTCCTTGATCTAAATGTTCTTTGCAGCTTGATCAACTCCTAATTCGCTTTCTTGATTTATCTTTTCTATCTCATGCTCGTTCTCAATTCAATCCTCAACTTGACCTTATATGTTTTACCTTGTCAAGTCAGCTTGAATACAATTTCAAACAAATGAAATTCATCTCATGATTCGGCTAGAATTGACCAACAAAACTGATACAGGAAAATCCTTCGTTAACCAACCTAACTTGATCAACACTAACTTAGAAACGAATTTCCTTCAGACTTCCTTTGGTAACCGTGTGAGCTCGATTAACACTCATTCCATGCCAACTTTTCTTTGGTAACCAAATGAGCTCGGTAGACATTGTTTTCCTGCAAACTCCGTTTGGTAACCGAGTGAGTTTGGTTTACATTGGCTTTGAACTTGGTTAACATTGAAACACTCTTCATACACTGCAACTTCCGTTGACTCCTGAATGAGCTCGCTCGGTATATACTTGACATTTGTGTAACATCAAAGACAACATACAATTGAATGATTGTATCCAACAACATTGTTGTTTCAATTAAAATAAAATAAATCTACTGTATACATTCTTCCTTTCTATACAAATTTGAATTAACATACAAAAAATCACAAATAGAGAACTCACCAAAACATGCTTAAGAGTTGATTTGTCGGATTAGAAGTGGTAAGAGCAAGGCACCATGTCTTTGGCGAGAATCACTGTCTGAGGGAGAAGGCATCACCAGGGTGTTTAACCACCCAATCATGGATTGTTGTCAATTCCTCCTAGGTTGTTCGAGATCCAAGCAAACCTGGCCCTTCATGAGGGATGATGGATGATCAAAACAAGTTCCTGGGAATCTGGTGGTAGAGTTACTTACATCATGATCAGCCTTATTCTGTAGCTCCTGGCTAACTAGAAATACTTCTCTCAAGGGTGTATCCAATAACTCTATTCTGACATCCAATTAGTTCCACCTTGGCCAAGGATTTAAAAATTACTGGAGTCAACTTCTCACCTTCTCGAATGTTCAAGGGTTTGGGTTAGATTTCCTTGATCCTAGTTGGAATTGGAGTGTGTTTCCTTTTTAACTGGTTGGTTTGCTGTCTCAATCAGTAGTAGCATCAGGACAGAGCACCCATTGATCAAGACCTCTGTTTTTAACTTGCTCTCAGCCCTGGTGTGGTTGGTCTCTATTCACTGTCCAAATTAATTCTCGGCCAGAAATTGCCTCTGTGATGGTGTGGCAGTATAAATTTCAAAGTCTTTTGTGATTAATAAACATGATTCCAGACTTCCTAATGGTCATAAGTAGCATCTGTATTGAGATTCTTTCGTTTGGCTATTTTCTGGGCAGTCTATTTCTTGTTAGAGACCCAAATCAATTATTACTACAGTTCAGGGTGGATTCTTTTAGAATTATAATTTCATGGTTTGCGTAGGAGTTAGCAGAACTAAATGAGTTGATCCAAGGATACTAATCCTCTCACTCATTGGTCCTTTGTAACCTAGTCTTCCTCGTTCTTCAGGATTCACATTACTGAAGTGACGAAATAGATGAGGGACATTGAGAAGTAGGGTATCTGGACTGTTATTAATCATAAGGGGAACTTGGTTTAAACAAAACTCATTTAAGAACTGATGCTTCTTTCCTTGGTGAGGAGTTATCCTTGCTCAGAATTCTGGAAATAGTTATCGTTCAGTTCCTGACCCATCTACTGAGTTCCGGTTTTTGGCTCTTGTTCTTGAATCTTATCTTTATAGTTTTGGTAATTCTTTTGAAGGTAGTGTTCAATCTCTCCTGGAAATAATCAAGAAGCTTAGTCGTGTGCAACTTAAGAAGGCTTAAAGACTCAAAGAGCTAAGTCAATCTTCAAAGTTGTGAGAATCAAAGAGTTCTTTCTTTGAAGGAAGCAGAATACGGTCTGTTCTTTCAATTACCATCAAACACTTTACTTATGTAGAAGCTTAGGCAGAAACACAAAATACAATCCTTCTTATAATGATACCTATGGTCCTACGCTGCAAGATGAGATTCCACTCACTCGAAATAAAGAGTTATGTTCATGTGACTTGCCTGTTTGATGGCGAATGTGTCTTCTCAAGACCGGGCTGCCCTTTGCTCACACTGCTTCTCCTATTAATCTTGCTTGACCTGAATTTTTCTACCATCAGCTTTTGTCTAGGCTTCTCTACCAAGAACGATAAGCAATCCCTTCTTCTACGATTGAGGTAGTGTAGCTCTAATGTACTTACGCATACGTTTAAAACTAACTCTCTTCTCCATGAGTAATCAGGGATCCCTAATGATCACCGTTGTCCATTGATTAGCAGTACATAAGATGTTCTCTAATGTTTTAATTTGAAATATTTCCCCGTCTTCCGTTTGTAAAAGACTCAGAAGTATAGTAAGGTTGGTAATTCGATAATGAAAACCAAGAATACTAAGTCCAATGTTAATTTGATATAGGAGCTTACTTTATTTATAAGGTTGATTTATTAGAGTGAGGGTCCAACCAAGTTGAGAGTCGATGGCTAATTATCCTGTTCACTATAAGAGAACGCCACTAGTTATAATTGGAATAATCAAATAAGAATATTCTCTTGACTGATGGATTAAAATGAGGTGGCTGCATGCTATTTCCAATGTTTTATAAGTTGATTGGAATTGATTAAATGAGTAATGATCATAAATTGGGACACAGTGGGACGGTGACTTCCTCAGGTTTAAATCACTTGACCATCCAGGTATGATTGTCAGGTCTTGCAGATTCCATGTTCTGTACTTGATCATCCCACATCCCCTTTCCCAGTGATTCCTCCTCCCCTTTCAGGTGTATGTCACATTCTCCCTGCATCCAATCTGAGTAGATGGTTAAACCTTGCTATCAATAATAAAATAAAATATCAATTCATACATATAACATCACAATCATGTCTAAGAGCATTCTTGCTAACAATCTTCAATTTACTTCATATGTTAACCAAGAGACTTTTGATCACCTCTAGGTTATAGTTTATATAAAAAAAATTACAAATTGTTGAGTTAGAGATATCTTAGATTTTGAAACCGAATCAAATTATACCTTTGTATCATTGTAAGCTAAACCATTTAGGGCTATAATACCATTGTAAACAAAACCAGTTAGGGCAACAATACCATTGTAAACAAAACCTATTAGGTCCTCAATACCATTGTATACAAAACCACTTAGGGCAACAATACCATTCCAAACAAAACTACTTAGAAAGGCGTAATTATAAAAGTGTCAAATAAAAAAGGATGTGACAAATTTTGATGATTGATTGATAATCCTCTGTCATGACATCCTTCCACACTTGATGATTTGAAGCTTCTTCAAACCTAGAAGGTTTTGATGCTACAATGTGACTCATCAAAGCTACATATCCTATAAACTTATGAGACCTTCTACTCTTTCTGAAAGTGCTACGAGGGGCTTCATATTTTTTAGCATAGTGTACCTGATTATTAGCTGAAATATTACTTGGACCTGCAGAAGTATCTATACGAGGGGCTTCATATTTTTTAGCATAGTGTACCTGATTATTAGCTGAAATATTACTTGGACCTGCAGAAGTATCTATTGGATCAACTGGAGCAACAGGATCAACAAAGTCTTCTAAATCTTTATTCTACTTTGAATCTCTGAAGGTGAATTTGGATCAGCCATATCTATCTCTTGAGAAGGCTCAAAGTCTTCTCTATCAATTTCCATTATAGACTCTTTGGATTTCTTGCATGCTACATCTTCGTCCAAAGAGACATCCCTGCTAATTTCAATTTGCTTTTGACCTGGAATATAAAATTTATATGCTTTTGAAGATTCAGTATAACCAACAAAGATGACTTTCTTTCTTGAAGGTTCTAACTTAGTTCTTTTTCTTTGGGAACATGAATATAGATAGGACATCCAAAAATTATGATATGATTGATATCTGGCTTGATACCTGAAAATGCTTCTTCTAGTGTCATGTTGTCTAGAATTTGATGAGGACTATGATTCTATATTACACAGTTGTCCTTCGCTGCCTCTTAATCCCAACTTAAACACAAAAGTTATGAAATATACCATAAACATTGTCTCCCTCATGATAGACCTTAGAACCTTTATCTTCTTGTTAAATAAATTTTCAACAATAGCTTTAAATTCTCCAAATTTGGACAACACTTCATCAAATTCTTTAGACCTAAGAAAATAAATCCAACCCTTTTCCTGATTTGCCTTGGTCTTGAATCACAATTGCAATAGATTACAGTTAGGGTTTACCGATTAAATGATTATTTAATTATGTCATCTTTAACTTAAATTGTGCATTTACCACATAAACACAAATGGTTGTGTGTGTGTGTGTGTGTATATTTACACACACATATAATGTAAGGAGCAGATCACAATGTCAACATTATTCAGAGATGAAGTAAGAATTAGACTAAAGAGAATATAGCTTCATCATTATATAACACTTAGTTCTTATGTGAATTCATATTATAGAAGATGTGAACTTCAAAGGCATGGTAGAGTGCCCTAAGACCTCTGTTCTCCCTCCATACAGTTCTCCATTCTTCTATGCTTGGAGTTATCTATGATGCACCAATAGTCCCCCTGCTGGGAAGGTACTCGCAATAGGGCACTCTTAGCAGCTCTCCTTTAATCATAGTGCAATAGGGTGCCCTTCTAGCTGTTCTCCCTTATCTGCCACTACAATAGGGTGCCTTAACGGTCCTCCCATAGTTGCAAACTCTCTCCCCCTTTCCTTTATGACATTGGTTATAGTTATTCTTTCCTTAATATGGAGAAATTAATCTGCTGGAAGATATCATATTCTTTTTGTTTCTTTAATACTCTTATTCTCCTATTCATTGCAGTTCACCACTTTAATGAGTGCCTAAATATATTCATAGGGAGGAGCGAAAGGTCACAACCCCCTGCTGGAATCAATCTCTTCCCTTAATTACTTGCTTCCATGTTAACAGCTGTTACCTCAAAATATTGATCAACTCTTAAATGACTATTCTACTCCCAAAGCAATTGGCAATTGAAAAAGAATTCGTTTCCTCTTGTATTCCAATCATGTATTGTCCTGTGTATTAATGCAGACCCATGACAGGATAGTTGCCACTTGTCTTCTCATAGGTTGCTAGTTCCTTTTTTGCTGAGGGGAATCGGTTCACATATGGCTTCTTCCAATCAGTCAAGAGGAATAGGCTTACCTCTAAATTATTGGGAAGTTGGTGGCTGTGCATGGTGCCTTGTAGCTTTAGGGTTGAGACTCCAGCTGCACAATTAGAATGTTGATCCTGAAGATATTAAACAGGTTGATGAGGAGGAGGCACGTGTGGATGCATTGCCTGGGGCTCCACTTCCATTGGATGAGATAGCCTCTCATAGTGGCTGTGATTTAGCCTCTGATGAGTGTTAGGGAAGGCTGATTAGGGACAACAACATATTAATATTTCAATAAATTTGTCATTTTATAGCTGAAACTTGAATTTTGTAGCCTTTGAGCATTTGATGGAATTTTTATTAGATGTCACGTGTTTACATTCCATTGTTTTGTCATTGTCACTTTTGTCAATGAATGCAATGAAATAATCAATTGAACTCCAGTACTACGTGTGAAGGTTCTATGATGTATATGATGATTCTCTCATGAATGCTATCAAATGATTATGTTAAGTTTTCTATATCTCTAAATTTTCCCTATTTTTTAATGGTTGTTCCTTGCTGTCTACCCCAAAAATGTCTTGCTTGTGTCCCTGTCCTCGAAACACATCCCATGTCCACACCCTGCCCTATCCCCAAAACGTGGGTTGATACAGCGAAAAGTCCCATACTAGTTTGTAATCAGCTGAAAATACTGGACTGTTTTTCTTAAACAATGTAAATGAAATTGATAAGAACCCTTATTAATCTTTGATGTAATGGATACCTTCAACTTTGGAATAGCTTCTTTCTTGTCAATGTGGCTTGGATGATTCCTTATTGTCTTGGTCTGTTTATTGAAAGCACATGGCCTTACTCCAGTTGCTTTTATGTACGATGTTTGTATGCAGCAGCATCCTTTCCAATCTTCATTTCTAGTATGTTTTAAGATTTTCCTTGACTATTTATTTAAAATGAAATGATTTTTTTTGATTCTCATGATTTAAATATAAGGATTAAAAAGTCATGTTTGTTACGATTTAGGTGCAACATCTATTTTGTAAATCCTATGCCATTTTACATGTTTCCAACATCTTTGGAATTTGTCTCAAGGCATTTAGGCTGTCCATTTTTTGTTTGTAATACATTCATAAGGAAGGAGGGGTCCATTAGTAACGGAAAAGGCAAGTTGTGAAGACACAAAAATTATTATTAATTTCCACCTCCAAGTGGTACTTGGGGAAGTGTGGAGGATATTGAGTTTTGTGCATATCTTTTGGCATTCCCTAAGCTGGGTGCTTGGGATGATAAAAACAAATACTTGTTGATATTCATGAGTGACCCTTGGTATTTTAGCGTTTGTTGATGAGACTTGGGTGTTTGGCAGAGGAATAGGGTGACCTTAGTTGCCTTGGGCATGAAATTTCATGAAGGGCCATTTTTGGGTAACTTGTTGGCACTTGTTGAGCTTCCTCTTCTTTTGTTAACCACCACTGGCTTTCCCTTCAATGGAAGTCTATAAATTGGAGTCTCAGGCCAATGTAAACATTCTAAAGTCAAGAAATAGGTTAGAACAAGGAATATTTGTAGGAATGTGATAATGAGTTGGATGTCAGAGATTGTTCACAGGTTATAGGTGCTGTCAAATTCAAGGCAAAGAGGAGGATGGAAGTATGATTGTATTCTTATCTTGATTTGAAAAGTTATTATATGCTCGGTCTCTCTTCTTGGTTGAGTATTTTCCGCTAAGGTTTTATCTGTTGTAATAATAGTGGTTTACTGATTCAAATCTTTTCAATCTTTTCACACTAATCCAAATTTATGAATACTTAGTTTTAAGTTTGCCCATAAATTTCAGATTTCCATCTTCTAGTGGTCTAAGCCCTGTATCTCACCAAATTATTATCATAATTTGATGTCAAACAATTGAATTAGTGAGGAAAACATTCCAACAATATTTTCATTTGTTTTATATGTTTTGTTGGCATTTGTCTAAGATTGTTTCATGGTAAATCTGAATAAGATGCATGCAACTGCGATTCGATTAACTTATAGGCAAAGGCAAGTTTTTTTATTCCTCCAATTCAATAAAATAATTTGAATTAACACACCAACAAATTAGCCATTGGTGGAACCCCTACACCTCGTTATGGTGCAGGTGCCAGTTCACTTGATTCCCGAGATGTTCTCAATTTTGAGATTTTTTGTTCTTGGACAGCATGATTATTGCACCTAATGGTGACATCAATGCAAATCATGTGCATGAGGGAGGAGTTGTTTGGGAACTTTAGTGAACACCATGACATGTGTTGGACAATAGTGTTGAAAAAGTTCTGCTGGTGTTTGCATTTTTCTACCTTCTGGATGCTGCATTAGTTATCTGCTTCCTTGGCATCCTCTTATATTTCAACATGTCAAATGTTCCTTTTTTATTGCCATGTACTTGTCATGCAATCCTTACTTCACCAATTGATTTATATAAGTGATTCATATTGTAGATTGGATGCACTCAGATTTTTCCATGTTTCTTGTTTATTGCCATATAATTGACATGCAATCCTTATTTCACCCGTTGCCTTCAAATAAGTCATTCATATTGTAAATTGGATGGACTCAAATTTTCCCATTATGAAAAGTCATTTTTCATGTCTTCCTCTCCTTGGCCATTTTGTCTTCAACTTGCTATAAGCTAGACAGTGGATCTGTTTTCAAATATTGACTTTATGAATGGTGTTCTTTTTATTGTTTTCTCTTTATTAATAGACTGATCCTTTGTGATAATCAAACATTTGTTACCATTTAAAGTCCAGTCTATTTCCTTGTAGAAATATGTGGCAATGCTTCAACATTAGCTATTTTTATCACCATTTTGCATGAAGGATCTTGAAGATGCATATGTTTATTCAAAAGAATCAGCATAACAACTCAGGTAGTCAACAATTTCTTGCCCCAAAACAAGATGTTTTGTTGAATGCAGAAATTTGTATTTCTTGAGGCATTAAGTCAGATATACATTATAAATCACATTGAGAAAATCTCAGGCTGATGAAGAGCATTTGCCACTAAATGCTGGCCAAACCACTTAAACCTTGGACCATCTGGGTGTTGCTGATGCATAAATGAATAGGTTGCATACAAACTCAAGATCACTGGCTCCTCTTATTTACCACTTCCCACTTATCTCTAAATCACTTACCACAAACATCAAATCTCAAAATACTTTTGATATCCACAAAAAAAGCATGTGTTATAACAATCGAGAGAAAGTAGAACTGAAATGATGCCTTTCCAAAGAAAAAAATACATTCCAAAAGTTCTATTTTTTGAGACAGCAGAGCTGTAAAATCCTACGTTCCCTGGGGACGCATCCCCGCCCTCCCCCTCACCACCCCCCCCTAAAAAAAAAAAAAAAAAACAAAATACCATGTTTCAGAAACAGGGACGTCCCCCAACCATCCCCAAATCTCCAAACTTTGCAGGAAATGTCTAGGAGATGTAGGGACATCTGAGTAAATTTTTTGGGATGTGCAGACGTACTCGGGATGGAAGGGATGTCATGATCGTCCCAGGGATGACCATCCATCCCCACTATTTTGCAAGTCAAAAAAAAAAATCGAATCACTCGCAAGTCAACATAATTTTCAAATTGTTCTTTTCTGTCACCATCATTGTTGTTTTTTACTTCTTTGTAAGTGGTTATGGTTTCTCATCACCCATTTCCTAATCCTTTTCCAATCCTACATTTTAGGCATGTTTATTTAACATCTTTCAATTTGACATTGTTTCCTAATTTAGGGGAAGTCTGGAGTAGGTTTGGCAAAACATTTTATCCAGGCCTTGGCCGTTGAGCAACTCGGATCGCTTTTTCCAAATATAATAACATTGCTATCGTATTGATGTGTTCCAAATGCAGATTTGAATCTCATATAAATATGAGAAGAGACATGATGAGACATGTCTCTATGGTTTAATTATCATTTAATTAATGATAATATATTAACAAAAATAATATGTATAACAATATATTATATTGTGTAACAATGTATATTATATAAAACACTTCCGTGGTATCCCCGCTCTGCGTTTTTTAAAAATTCTCGCGTTCCCGCTCGACGCTGTTGTTTCGCCCAACGCTTAGGCCATGGCCCCTCCTGATAGCTCCTCGGGGGTTCCACTTTGGCCGACTTTCGATGTCCGCTCTACTGGGGGCAAATTCTTTGCAGAGGTGGCTGCGTTCGACGCTGCCATCCATGGTTTGGGGGTTCCTGTGGTGGAGCGTCTGATCTTGTCCTCAGTGGTGAATCCCGTTGCGGTCAACTATCTGATTCATTTGATTCTGGATGATGATATCGTTGATGAAATCTCTCACACGGTTGCAGACTTCTCTCGGAGAGCCGCTATCTTCAGATTTTGGGGATTTTGGCCTTCACTTCAGGTTCTTCATGCTTGGATTTCCAAGCACTAGGAACCTCTGATTTCGGATTCTGTCCAGATTTTCCCTATGGCTAGGGGTTTCTTCATCGTTAAATTCGATGCTGTTGAGGACAGGAGGGCTTTATGCAACCGCTTCAACTGGGAGGATTGTTACCCTTTGTTGGCCAAACCCTGGCATGAAGCTTTCAATCCTGCAATAGAATCATTTGCTCATATGCCTCTCTAGGTTAGAATCCCTAATCTCCCCCTTCACCTGTGGCTGGATTCGGTTCTTGACGTTGTAGGAGATGCCATTGATGACTTCCAAATGGTGGACTCCAAATCTTTTGATACCCTGCATTCTAATTATGCTCGCATCCTTGTGGTGGTGGATACGTCACAGGGACTACTTGGGAAGATCAAACTTGAGGTCCCTAATGGTTCTTGGATTCAAACTCTAGAGTATGAAGGAATTCCTTTCCATTGTAGGGTCTCCTCCAGGACTGGTCATGTTGCTGCGCGCTGCCCTACGAAAGTTAGGAAATCAAAGAAAAGACCCTCTTGGTGGTCTAGGGCTTTGGTTTAGCATTACTCAACCCTTAAAGATGTTGCTCCTAAGGATGTCCCCTAGTCTGTGGGTACTGAGGGTGACAATTGCCCTGCTTCGGCTTGCCCAGATCTTGATTCATTTGGGGATATGGCAGCAGTGAGCTCCCCTTCCTCTATGGCTTGGGTTCCGTTGGTCAACAGTTCAGATGAGATCTTACTTGCTTCTCCGGTTGGGTCAGTTGGCGAGGCTTTGGTTTGGGAGAAGGAGGCTTCTCAGGTGGAGGAAGGTTGGACAAAGGTTAAAGGCAAAAAACACAAACATTCCCAACATTCCTCGGACCGTCTTCTTAGATCTCACTCTTTTGGGGGTAGGAGGTCTTAACCGTTTTGAGTTGTAATTGGTGGTAGAAATGCATTGTGTTATATATAGGGCCGCCCTGGTCCCCCTTTGTTGGTTGGGGACCTATTTCTTCTTTTGTCTGTAGTCTCTTTGTTTGGGCTCCATTGAAAATCTTTTGTGCAAAGGGTTTCAAGCACCCTTCAAAACCTATTTTCCTTAATCAAAAACAATATATATTATACAACATGATGATTTATCAATAACAATATTGTAGCTCAGATCGAATTAGTCCGACTAAAGCTACAACCTTACACTCCCTCTTAGCTAGGGATGATTTATAGAACACATTATGCTCTCAAGCTTATGGAGAGATATCATCTCAATATGATATTCTTGGAATGACATATTTAGGGATATAACATATGTCCATCAAATCAGATGTAATTTAACTAATGCTATTTCGTCAACACTCCCTCTTAGTGAGGGAGGATCTCACAACTATCTCACAGAATGGTGATCTAATTCTGAATGATCTTATCAATCTCACATCCTTCTGAAATGAGCACTAGCATCAACACCAAGATACCTATCAACAATTATATTATTATATATTCGAGAAGGATATCGGTTATCTGATCTCCGACACACTGTGGGATAACTACTGAATACTATCAATCAAATAACAACATGATCTTAGTGATATCAACCTAATAAAATCTCCATTATGACCAGTATCATGACTTTCGACATACACATGGATATCAATTTAATGTAGTCTGTCATGATAGATTTGTTATCATGATCTCCAACACATTCTGGGACAACAATTTAATGTAGTCTATCATGATAATATATAAAGAACACAAGAACTGCACATATAGAGAAGAAATGAGCATTATCATAAAGTATCAAATAGCTTGTGATATTAGTGTGTAGGAAATCAAACATAAGCATATATGTATGTATATGTATATACATATACATATGTATATGTATATACATATACATATGTATATGTATGTGTAAACCTATTCCATAAACTAATATCAATTTTATCAGATTCAACCAAGGCTATTACTTTAACACTCCCTCTTAGTAAGGAAGGATATGATCAATTTCTCAATCTCAATAATCTCATATTCAAATATGCATCAAAATGCTTATTCACAATTATATTCGTTTAAGAATATAGATTATTTGTTTTCTGACACATTTTGAGACAAAACAAAGTTTATCAGACAGTCAGTCTTGATCTCAAGTAACAAGGATCATGATTTCCGGCTCACTTCAAGACTGAAGTAGTCTATCATGATTTACTTATTGTTATGAATTCTAGCACAATCCGGGACAACAAGTTAATGTAGTCTATCATGACAATGGATCAAGAATACAACACAACAACCAAAACACCATGATTTTCAGCACATTCCAAGACAACAAATTAATCTAGCTGATCATAATACATTTTGTTAGCATGATTATCAGCACATTCTAGGACAACAACTTAATGAAGTCTATCATGATAACATGGCCAAGCTATTGCTAAGATTGTCACCTTACAATAGCAACCTAACACATATATCAAATGAAAGATCGTCACCTTTCATGCCATAAATCACAACAACATCATGTAGTAACTCACATGATATACACCATGAACTGAGTTAGAGGGTGGACCCACCATAGATACTCCTAGAGGGTGGAACAAGGGTTTTCACCTTGGCCTTCTCTTTCAAAGGAATTTCACTTTAAACTTTTCTTTTGTAGAGAACTCATTAACAAGGAATTGCACCTCATAATTCTCCCTCTGGACAAAAGATCTTGGGAAGTCAAGTCCTCTATTACTTCCTTAGAAGTGCTCTTTGCCCAGGGATGGCTATCAGACTCCCTTTGAATGTGATATCAATTGTTCGACTTTTTGGTGATAAATCATTATTTCCTCACGATGTATACAGTGGTAGGCCCATGAAAGTCACACACATGTATTCTGAGTATCAATCTTCTAAGGTCCTATGTTTAAGGTTGTCTCTGATGAATTATCAGTCTCCCTTTGAATCTGATATCATCCTTCTAATCTCCTGACAACAAGTTGTGTCATGCCTTCATAATTCAACAAGTTTTCTAATAGCATAAGGCCTTCTAACCTATATACATGATCATTGGGGAATCCATCTCGACATGGGGTACTCCATTTGAATCAATACGATCAAAATTGCCAAAAGGCCTCTCTTTGTCCAAGTTTGCCTATATTGAAGTGTTAGATTGCCTCTTGATATATGAGGATATTTCACAATCTCAATCATCAAGGATATTTGCTTCAAGAGCCTCACTTTATCTAGCATGATCATCAGATGACTAATGAATTCTAGATTGAAACTTCTTTATCCGAAGATTGAGTTCTTCACAATACTTGTTAGCATGTGTGAAGTACTAGCCTTCTTTTCCTACAAGATCATCCCTACACATAAAGGAAAAAATTAAGGCAAATAACTCTTATAGTGCATATAACCCTTTTATATGACTCAGTGTACACGGAACGATAATTCTAGAAAAGACTGTTTGATTTTTCACATTATAACTGCTAGTTGGATTTGCTTAAAAATCTGTAGAGGTCCTTTCAACAATCATGGTTGTGTGTATTCCATTATTCCCATCCATGCTCTTGTTTAAATCATTGAATTAGAACTGCATAAGTAAACACTTATGCAAGAGTCACTAGTGATTTTGTTGAAGATAATGCTGCTTAGTGGTTTACAAATGTAATGTACATATAAATAATCACACATGGATTAGGTAAAAGTCAAGCAAACAATATCTTATTGTCCCATGAACAGTTAGAGAAATTAGTGTTTTGTCAAGTGTTTTCTCAAAATGTTTCCTAGGGTAAATAGTGTAAGTCATTATTTTCTAACTATTGCATTCAAGTTGTTGTTAACATTACATCATTTGTATTGGTTTATAAATGTCATTTCTCTTCATTTGGTAATAGCACTAGGATATATCTAGATTTGTGCGAGGAAGGGAATATTGTCACCATATTAAAGCTTTTCTTGAGAGGAAGCTTTGTGTAGGTGAATCTTGTATGTGAAAGAAATGGTGACTTTTGAAAGGATGGAGATTAAAAACCTTAATGACTAGAATATTTGAAGTTTGAAGCTTAAGAGATAAGAGATTAGTGGGTTGCTTTGTACAAAGAAAGGCCATTGCGTATGATGACAAAAGAATGGATGAAGATGAATAGGAAAGCAAAAAGTTCAAATGAATGTTGCCTTTTTTATTAAATATTTTTTAATGTTTGGAGTGAAGCAACAAAGGAGGAGCTTTGGCAAATACAACGTATTTGTATTAGCCAACTTTTCTAGCAATTTCTTTCTTCCCCAAGAAGTTGTAGTTCCTTTAAATGAGTGATGACTAGTTTGCTGTGGGAATCTTGGAATGCATTCTATACTGTGGCAAGCCAATTAGACATTGAAGATGTTAAGGTGTATAAAGAATACATATGCATTACTTTGTTGTGTTCTTTGTTTGATTTATGGGGCATTCTTTCTTTTTATGACCATTTTAGAAACCTTTTAATTTAAACCTAAATCAAACATAACACTTCGAAAAAATAGGTCTGTGGTAAAATTAGACATTTTAACAAGTGGTGTAGAGAAAGTAAGATTGTCATAGGGAAGGCATATGATGATTCCTCCACCATAAATATAAGTCTTAAGTAGAAATGTTGGAGATGTTTACTTGTCATCTTTACGTAAACAATCATGTTACTACACAAGGTTGATGGATGTAGGTACCTTTTAATCTAAGTACTAGCAGAAGTGGCTTTTTGGATATGAATGTTTTAATAGAGGTGATATACTTTTAGGAGATAACCCATCTCATATGATCATATGTTATGTAAATGATAACCCATCAAACATGATCACATGTCATGGAAATGTTCGAATTCCACCTAAATACATGGAGCGATACATATTCTAGATTTGGAAAAGAATATAATATCTATGAATAAGATGAATGTGTATGTAGGCTTAAACAATATAGCTACAAGGTGGTCAAATGAACAATGCTTTTGGCAATAAAAGTTTGTATTGTGATGAAAGCTTGATGTAATCACTGTAAGTAATGATTCAATACTTCTTATAGAGAAGGAAAATTGAACTTCTATGAAAGGTGATCAAACTCCTTGAGGATTCAAAATCCAATTCCCCACTCAAAGCAACCTTTAGGGCACAACCACCTCTAATTTTGCTCGCTACAAAGGTAATATGTGTTTGACCTATGCAGACCAAATGATAAAAATAGTTAGACTACAATGGACAAAAACATAGGTTTTAAGGATCTTGCAAGCAACTCCACTAGCTCTTTACCAAGGACATGTGGGCTGATCTAGGATGGCAATGCAAACCATGGGTAACATGTTAAAATAGAGATCTAGTGACCATGCTAGAAAGTGCTTGACAACCAATACCTAGTTCTGTATCCTAATGTATTTAAATGACATAACAACTTAGCACATAACAAGGGAGATATAATCAAAATGACAAGGAAAGGTGAAGAAATGGTCACAACAGGTCCAAGCTATAAAACCTCTAGCATGAAGACCACCCTTCTTCATTGTACCTATGCATATGATTGAGGATTAATTGTTGGGGTGGTGGTGTTTGATGTTTGTTATTGTAAAACCCTCATCTTGGTGTTTTTACATTCACATATAGCTTAAGAATGCAATATTGATCAAAGAGATAAATGCCAATACTAAGAGACAATGAAGTGCACAAACAACTACAAAAGAGATAACCTCCCTTCAACATTAGAAGCTAGGTAGTTTGCTAGAATGAGGAATGGTGGTGCTCCCCAATTTGATGGAGCTTTGATATGTGGCAATTGTAGTCTGGTCATTGTAAAGAGTGGTGTAGAAAGTGATTAAATAAGCAAGAGACAAATCTTTTGAGAGGATTAAGTAAATAATGCCAAATCAACAAGGTATAAGGATTGGGTGTTGTTTAATTTTGGTGCAAGCCCATAGGAGCGTCATATTGCTAGGAATAAGAGATTGTAATGCTCTAATGGTTGATTTTGTCATAGATACTCGCAAGAGAAGTGCACGACATATGACATTGTGTGACATGCATATGCTCTTGTATAATCTAGACCAAATGGGTAGAAAACCAACAGTGGTAGGTGGTAAGGCAGGGTGACATAAAAGGAAGGTTGATACTCTTAGATTCAACTGAAGCGGAAGGTTTATGCGATGTGAAATTGTGAGAGTGCAATTAGTGAGATTGCATTTTGCCCCCACTTTAATAATAATATTATAAAGGAGATGCACATTCAAGTAGGAAAGGGTTGAGAGAGATATATCCATGAGGTGAAATTGTGTGAGATGCAGTGATATTACATTTTACCACCACTTTAGCTAGAATATTATAAAGGAGATGCAAGTTCAAGTATATATCCAAGATGTGAAAGGGGAAGTAGAGTATTCTATCCATGCATAGTTGAACATAGGGAAGAGACCAAGTCAAAAATTTGTGAGGAAAGATGTTAAGTTGTATCATCACAACATTTCAAATGTAGACAAACCTAATAGATGAAAAGTAAAAAAATGGATTAAAAAACTAATTATAGATACAAGATAAAGATGAAAGTTTTTAGACATAATGAAAGATATTTAGATAACGCTGATATGTATGGGTGTCAAGATGAATTATGTCTGGGGTTTTTAGAAATAATGAAAGATATTTAGATAACACTAATATGTATGGGTGTCAAGATGAATTATGTCTGGGACCATAAAATTGTGAATTGGCTTGTCACAAGTCATGCTTTGCCATAGGAAATAAACAATTAGATATAAAAGATAATAAGATAAAGTGCAAGGATTTGACCTCCATGTTAGGCAACATTGATATAAATGCTCATGAGATAAGAGATCTAATAAAAAATGAGATAAATCAGAATTCATGGGATAATAGATCTAATAAAAATAGAGATAATTTAGAGATGATGAGATAGATTAATGCCCATGAAAACACAATGCGATGTGTCCATGTAATGATACCTTACAATAGATAGCATCGTACCCATAGCATCTACAAGTGACAAGGGGTCTAATTATATAGGGTCAACATAATGCATAATAATGACATCAAGATGAAGGTAATATTATCTTTATTTTAATAAATGTTCATGAATGCTACTAACCGATGCCCTTCTTGCCCAAGATGCAACAATGACTTTTGCAATGGTTAGGGCTTCATCTTTGCTCCACTTGGCAACTCTTGTGGCAGTTAGGGTATCTTCTTTGCTTGCTATAAGTGTTACTGGGGACTCTTGTGTTGGGTCATTGGCGAACGTGGTAGCTCTTTTAGGCTTGGACACTATAGGTCTTTTGAATTTTGCTGGTGACTTTGCACCCTTTGTTTGATGTGCTAGCTATAGCCTTGGGGTGTCTTCTACTCTTTCTACTAGGCACTATTCCATTGCTTACTGAATTGGTTTAGAGGATAATACTTCTTGTCTTGGTGCTGGTGGTTGTGACCTTGGGCCATTCCTTTGAAGTTGAGAGCTCAACCTATTGCTTGTGCCAAGACCTCCATTATGGTGGTTTGCGACCTAGATGTGGTGGACAATGTGGATTTTTACCAAAGTTGTGGGCTAGTTGGAGGTTCGATGGCTTTTGCCCCTCTTCGAAATTTGCATTGTTGGATTACTAGCTCTTAGACACTCTTAGTTTCTAGTAACAATGAACTCTACCCTTGTGCTTAAGGGTTTTTTATTGCTTCATTTTCTTTTTTTGAAGATTGTGATTTGGTTTTGAACAAGTTGTGGGTTTAGGGGAACCACTCCCTTTTTGCCAATCCCCAAACCATCTTACTGAACTACTCAATGTGGGTTCAATATGTGTTCACGTTTCTAATCTCCCACTTCTTTTCTGGAGATGTCTTTCTTTGAGGTTATTGGAAACTCTTTTGGCCTTCTCCTAAAGGTGGACGAAGCTATGACTGCTATGGACCATTCTACTTTTGCCTCCATTTCAGTTGATATTGATATCTTCCAACTGCTTCCAATGGATGTGATGCTCATGATTAGGGAAAGGACATGAACTCAAATGTAGGATTATGAGGGTCTTCCCTTCATTGGGACACCATTTCTCCATTGGACACATGCCTACTAATTAAGCTCTATTGTGATGAAAATGTGCTACTACTTGGTGGAAGGATGTAAGTGTTGATCATTTGATAGTTTGTGCTTCTAGCAAATTGGGGTCATGTTTTTCCTGCTAGCTTAAGCCTTTCTCCAACTATAAATCTAGTTTCTACCCCTAGTTTTGCTAGTGCGACTCCCCTTGACTACAATGACTTTGTTGATTGTAAGGCTTCTTCTTTTGCTTTGCACCTAGTTTTTGCTGACACTGCTCAATTTCTTCAACACTATGACTATTGTGCCAACAACTTCCCTAGTAGATTATCCTTTTTTGGGGAGTCTAAGGATACTATTGCCTGGACAGTTGTTCAACGATGTAGAAAGGAATGCTCATCAATCTCTCACTGATCTTCTCTCATGGCGTGAGTTTGGCCCTTCCTATTAGGACATAGCCTTTGTGGTTTATGTATTGTCACCATAGTCATCATTTGTTGTGTTGGCTATGTTGTTGATGGCTTGTAATTTGTCTTTCGGGCTTGTCTTTGTAAGGGTCACCCCCCTTGTTAGGCTGCTTAACTAATAAAAAATAATGACATCAAGACATATATCAGTTGGATATGAATTACTCTCCATGTTCTCTAAGTATTTACATCATATGAATAAGAGCACATGAAAACAAATAAAAATAAAAATTTAGGTCTACATTGAAAAAGGCCTAAATGTATCTAGTGCTCTGAATTGTTTTCAAATTTGGAAGGTCAATATATGAAAAGAAGATTGATGATACAAATAGAATAAGAGTACAAAAATATTCTCTCTTGTGTCAAAGAGCCCATAGAATAACTTGAGTCCTTTAGGAGATCACACATACATAAATACAAGCACGAGGGGATCACAAGGCTAACAAACCCACAATCTAATCTATAGATATGAAGATGCATTTCTTAACAATCATGCAATATCAAACTGCCATCCTCCTAATCTTAATCATATGGGGAGAGAAGACAAGTTTTGAGAGGCATGACAGTCAAAGTAGTGTTTGATGTCTCACCTACAATGGAAGCCCAATATGAGGTTGCTTCAATATTCTAATCCACTAAGTCATGTGAGGAAATAGTCAATGCTACTGTGAAGATTGATGACAATGCTAGGGTGTCTCCCAATGAATCAAACATACACATTGAATAAGAATGAGGTGACTCAAACGAAGGCTCAACAACATGAGATGTATAGTCAAACTATAGAAAAGGGGCAATGATATACTCTAAACAAGATGGAACCTCTTTAACAAATGAACCAAGGTAATTTGTGATAGCTAATTTCCTATAATGAAACTTGGGGATTGAGCCTAGGTGGAACCACCTTAATCCATCGTAAAAGGTCAAAGGACCCTTGAAAAGTTGTAATGAAGTGGAGATGAAACACAAGGAACAAATAAAGCACATTAACACCACTTGAATAAGAATCATGTCCATATGTTGCAAAAATCGAGGGATGCTCAAAAAGAGAGGCGATAAGAGGTGACTCATGTGAAGGGACAATGAATGCACGAAAAATATGTTCCACGTCTAGGTAATTAGCGATATTGATAAAATTCGATTGCATCATACCAATGAGAATATGATTTGTTGTCTAGGAGTGGTCAAATCTTCAACATGGTTATCAAGTTATCCTTTAGTAACTTTTGCAACACACTAGATAAGAATAACAAAATTTGGTAAACACTTAATCACATAAAGTTCCTTACATGTTTTTGTGAGTTGCTTGAGGGATGGTAATGACATGTGCTAATGCTTTGTTTTTCCTAGATCCACTTGAGGAAAATGCAACTCCAAAGTTATCAACATTAGATCTTGAAGTAGAAGTTCCAAACCAATTCACTGTGTGTTGGTAACATTTGAGTATAGTGCATAGGGCAGAGAAGTAGGATACCCAAGAAAGGAAATCCTCTGCCTACAAAATGTCTGTAGATGATAGAAAAATATCCTTTGTAGATCATTGTTAGGCATGACACAAGGAACCTTTAAGAAAAAAGATTGGTATCTCATGATGAAACTTGTGAGTTGCTCATTAGGTCCTTGCTTATAAAGAACAAAGTTAGCAATGATGACCTTTCTACCAATGTTTTCTTGAAACTGGTCAAGGAACTTATTTGGCAACTAATCAAAGGAAAAGATGAGCAATTAGTTAAAGAATAATTCCATTCTACCATGATCTCCTTGAGAGACTAAGATAGTAGCTTAGTCAACAAATAATTACAACGATGTAAATCTTTGCAAATTATAGTAAAAGAGTTGATATGTAGTTGTAGATCACCATCACCACATAATTTGTCAAACTTTGAGATCTCAACCCATGTCATAGAGGAGCATTAATGATGAGGTTGTCAAGTGGGCTATGGTGATAATATGGAAAAAGTGGAGATTGATCAGTGACATTGGTTAGGGTGGGAAGTTGTGATTTTAGCGAACCCATAGTGGACAATACAATATTAATAACAAAATCTCTAGGACAATAAGGTGGAGGCACATTAACCATGCTAATAGAGATGAGCAATGATGATATTAGTTGTAGCTGTGGTAATAGAAACAACATGGATAATGGAAGTGACCATATCAAAGTTTGGTAGTGTTATGTTGTACCCGAAGAGAATATGGAAAATATTTAAGACTAGGACTAAGAAGATCATTTCGTGTATCAAGTTAACTATAGGATATGTAAGTGTCTAAATCAATAATGTAGATTGATACCCTAAAGATTTCAACTCTCAATTGCAAACTAATGATGTCTAATTATGGCTCATGAGGTTTAGTAGTTCCAATGCTTACATGCATCTCTACAATTATAGTTAACCTAAAGAGACTTGAGAACCTTGTGTATTTCTCTTAGATTCCTAACAATGAATCTAGCTTGGGGAATAACATTCTCTTGATTAAGAAATCACTTTGAATTCTTTTGGTTCTGCAAAGATTGAATTGGATTAAACTAAACTATAAGAGAAAAGTCATGATCTAAAGGAGGAGTATGAATTTGATTGAAAGTTAGACAAGGCCTCAAAACCCAAAGGGAAACAACAAGGGACGAGAGGGGCTATGTTTTCGAAGAGATGGGACCAAGTCTTGTGGGACTAGATTGGTCAAGAGGAATGCTACCGTTGATCTCTAAGCCTTGTTTCCTATTAGTGTCCAACACTTAGTCAGTTTCTACGCAATGTTGGTCGGTCATCATTGTGATTGAGCCACCTAATGAATGCCAAGTTATATGGACTTTTTTATATTTTCATTTCATGTTGAGCAAGTCAAAGGTTGCCAATCACCCCAGTGTAGACTGAGTCACAATATATGCTGAGTAACAGATAAGAAAGCCAAGCAAAGAAGAGATAGTTTGCACCAAGTGAGGTAGTATCTGCTGAGCATATAAAAGCCAAGGGACATCATGAATGTTAGTTATGATTGAGTGTTAGGATATTCAATTGCCGAGTAAACTAGTTTTGGCATATGTGTTTGTAATGGCACAAAAATCTATGTAAATCATTTTGGCCAACTTCTATACGATATTTAAGGATTGTAGAGATAACTAAGGAGCTAATAATGTGTTTTGTCAGAGGACATTAATCCCTAGGAAGGCAGAGTAACCAATTAGAAAATTGGAAGGACTAAGCAACAAAAGAATGAAGTCTGGATCGTTGATTATGATCTAGAACCTTCCACAATTGTCTATTTAAGAAGGGATAAATCTCTAATTCATTATAAGTGTGAATGATGATCGTGTATGCGTGTGAAGGTTAAGGAAAGAGTGAAGGAAGGATAAGTTTGATAATCAGATACAGAGATCAGAAAGAGCAACCTAACAGAACATAACAAATTAGATAAGGAGATCAATTTAGACAAGGAAAGAGGAGAACCTTAATCTAGTATCAAGTGCTAACTGAAGGATCAAGTATTGAGACATTATAACTAGTGTATCAGGGAAAATCTCTTAACAGAGTGGTTTTAATAGGCCTAGTTAAATCTCCTAAGAAAATCCTTACTTCATTGTAAATTTAAATCTTTTAGTAAAGGTAGAATTAACAATCTTGTAAAGCTCTTAATAGGGCATACCCCTCACATTGTAGATCATCGGAAGTGATCAACATTGTATCCCTAACATGCAAACTTTATTGTTTCAGTAGTGAAGATTTGTGGTGTCATCCCCACCCCAGTTTTACCTTCACCTTGGAGGGTTTCTAGGTTCATGTGTTTACATTAGCTTTTCATGTTGATGGATGAGATGCATAGTTAGATCTATTTTAGTTTTATAGTTTTACATGGTGTATGATCGAAGAATGAGATGGATTAGGAGTGAATGCAATTAATCTATTGTTTTGTTAAAAGTTTTATAGATCCTGATTCACCCCCCCTCTCAATATCTTGCTTCCCAATAAGAATTCCAACAACTACATCTTAAACAATCTTGGCTTGGGTTGTGAAACTCATAGATAATCTTAAAAATGTTCAAGTAGCCCCAAGAATGAATGAGAAACAACAAGATGAACAAGTTTTCAATTTAAGTTTAAAGTTATTGGCAATTTTTAGAACTAGGAGGTGAGTTCATGTTGGGTTCACCAAAATGTAGGGGAAATTCAAAATACTCCGAATTATGGTCAAACCCTTATAAGATTCGAAAACCCAACTCTCTACTTAGAACCAACATTTTGGACACTGTTACCTCTAATTATTGTCACTATTAAGGTAAAAGGTGTGTGACATTTTTGAAGACTAAATTCTAAAGACATATAGACTAAAAAAGACAAAATAATAGTTTACAAGGACCTTCCAAGTAATTCTAGTAGCTCTTTGCCAAGGATGTCTACGTGTTTGGAATGACAACACAACATGCAAGTGTCTTATATGGAAAAATTTCCAAGAGCCATACCAAAAAGTGATAGACAACAAGTGTCTAGTTTTGTATGTTAAATTATTGAAACAACAATAACAACACAACTCTTTGTCAATGATGTCCACATGAATTCAGGGGAAAACGCAACATGTAGTTGTCTTGTATGGATAAAGTTCCAAGTGTCATACTAGAAAGTAACATATCAAAAGCATCAAATTTTATTGATCCAAATCCACCTATTACTATTGGTGTGATCCCCCTTGCTTGTGTGAACCCTTCTCTTTCTACCATTCTTGCTCTGCTCCAACCTCTAGCTAATAATGTGGGACCTTGTTAGCACTCTACCCCTTGTGCTGTCAGGCTCAAAAAGAGGATTTATGCACTTGCTCCCCCTTGTGGTGGAGATCCTAGTGATAGTATTACTTGGATGGTAGGCTACTGACGTAGAAAGGATCATTATTTTGTTTTTCATACTTTTCTCCATGTTGTGGGTGAATTATCTACTCATTCTTGATGTGGGTTCCTAGCTATTCTAGTAGTGTGTTGTTAATGGTATGTTCTTGACCTTGTTATAAATGGTCTGTTGGTGTTTCATTGTAAGGGCCATCTCACTTATTTTTCTACTATTAATATAAATGAAAAAGTACAAAACAAGAAAGAGGTAATCAAAATGACGAGGAAAGATGAAGACAAACTTACAACAGGTCCAAGATATGACACCTTCAATGTGAGCACACCTATTTTGTACTTGTCCATACAAGACCAAGGAAAAAATATTGGGGGTGGGTGTGTTTAGGGTTTGGCACAACAAGCCCACATGTGGTGTTTCCACCTCCACCAACAACCCAAGAACACAAAATTGATCAAAGGGATGAATAGATAAATCTAACAATAAGAAGATAATCTAAATAAAAAGCACCTCCACAATGAAATGTACAAATGGTCCAAAAATAAAAAATCTCACTTAAACATAAAAAACCATGTAATTTACTAGATTGAGGAATGATGGTGCCTCCCAAGGTGACATAGATTTTATAGATGACAATGGTGGGTTGATCATTGTGATAGAGTGTTGTAGAAAGTGAAAGTGTGAGAAGGGATTGAATGAGCAAGATAGGGAAATATTGTGAGAATATTGATGAAATAAGACCAAATTAACAAGGTATAAGGGACTGGTGTCATCTCGAAACTGTCCATAGGGGTGTTACATTGTTAATAATTAGAGTGTAACACTTTAATGGCCAATGCAATCAAACACATTTGCAAGACCAATGCATGATGCATATGCATCTCTACAGCACACATGTCTCCATGCATAATCTAGATCAAATGATCGAGCAAATACCTATGACAAATTGAGGGAAATGGAAGGTTCCATTGTCTTAGATTCAACTAAAGAGGAAGGCCTATGTGACATGAGATTGCACAAGGTTAAATTTACGACATTGTTCTTCTATAAATTTCCAATAGAAAAATCTTGATAAATCATTTGTAGATTTACAAATTTAAACCAAATATTCTGAAGACCAAAATTTTCATAATTCTCCCATTAACATTGCTGATAACCTAGATTTAACAAATGAAACCAACACATGAAGATTGATTTGACAATTTTTTTTCATAATGAAGATTTAAAAATATTACAATATGTTCCAACAATGACGTAAGAAACAATTACAACACCAATGATGACAAATTGAAAATACAAGTCTAAAAAATGCAACAAACAACTACAATTACACAAACTTGTAATAGTTGGAATCTAAAACTCATAAAATATATTCACAACCTTGGAATCAAATTCTCATACCAAACTGAATGGGTTTTAACTTTTTCGTATGGATCCTAGAAAATGAGGGTTTTTATCCTCTAATTTCTAGCAAATCCAAGAGTTTTAATCTCCAAATTTGATTTCTTGAGCACTAGGCTTTGAACAATGTTTCTTAGGGGTTTCAAATATCAAGTAATACATGCTTTGAATACTTAAAATCTAGTAATATATCATCTTCAACATACTCACGAGACACTGGGAGAAGCAGTGAGGCCACCTTATGCCACAAAGATCATCCTTGCCATTGACGTCATTATCTTTGATGTCCTTTTGTAGAAATTGACTCATTAGAATGTTGTTGAGAAATCTACTAGAATAAATACTTGGAGATGACTTGTCGACATTAAGCCCAAAATCCTAACTACTGCCTAATGGTTGCATAATTGCATTGATTCTTTTTCATTGTTGGAAGTTCACTTGGATTTACACCTTTGAGATGAGCAGTTGTTTCTAGGTGGGGAAAAACCCTTCCAAAGTAGTTGTGGCATCTAATTGGGTTAAAAATAACAACTTTGGTCATGTAGGGAGGTAGATGAAAATAAACAATACAAGAAGTGAGAGTTTCAAAGTTTGGGCGTCGAGTGTAGTGAGATGATTGCAACATATTTTGATTCATTTTATTATTTTGAGTAATTTACTTTGCAAAGTTTAAAATGCATTCCTGGGATCAAGGATAATTTTTAGTAATTGAATAGTAATAACAACTTTAGTTTAGGGTTGAGGATATTAAATTTGAAAGGAGATTTATTATTATTATGTGTACTTATTTCATCAAATGTTGTACATATTTATGGGACTCACACATCCTATCTTAGAGGAAACAAATTGTCTACATATATTATTAATTTTTTTATACTCAAAAAACATATAACTAATATAATATGATAGCACACATAATACTAACAAACGTCTAAACAATTATGCAAATGTATAACAAATCTAGTAATATGAAGACAAACAAGAACTGGATATTTCACATGCTCATTTCTATATATTGAAGCATACATTATGTTGGTTGTCTTCTACAAAAAATGTTTTAGGTGTCATAAAATACATCTATATATGAATGAAGTCATCAAGATCTTTGTCTATCATAACAAAAATGATCACTATAAGACAAAAAATCAAGGGCATCAAAATTTTATAGAAAGAGATATAAAGGAGGACAAGTTTTGTTTCTAGTTTGGTCTCTTATTTTCTTATCTAAGGAGCATAAGTTTTGTTTCTAGTTTGGTCTTGTATTTTCTAATCTAAGGAGGATAAGTTTAAGTTCTTTTTCTTTCAAAACTAATGTATAACATATGCGACATGCAATAGAAATGTCTAAGAAACACAATTATTTGATCAATTAATCAACCAATTAGATATATGCAATTGAATTTGATTGAGATGAAATATGCTAAATAATATACCCAATGAAAACATGCAATTAACTAACCAACTAATAAAATGCAGCAAGATATGTGATAAAAACTAAAAACTAAAATAACACACTATTAAGTCACAGAGTTGCATAGGAACACGAATAGAACAGAGAAACAAAACTAATTTCATTGATAATTAAATTAGGATGGGTCCCAACATTGCGCCCTTTTAGGTACCCATTTACAATATAAGATTTGTGTTCCCCTTATCACTATCATTGAGAAAAAAAGTATACATCTTTTTATTATGTTCAACTGGCTAACCCATAACCATTTGGAGTTTCCCCCAACTAGTGCAACTACTTTACTTTAGGGTTTTTCACCCAAGTAAGTAATTTTGGCTTACCATAAACCCTTTAATAGACTATTAGGTTTTTCACCTAAACAATTGGTTTTGGCTTACCACAAACCCTTCAATAACTTTTAAGTTTTTCACCTAAACAAATGGTTTTAGCTTACCATAAAACCTTCAAGAACTTGAAAGAAATGTCATTTCAATGATGGAAAAAATCCTCTGAGCTTTTATGAAATCTCACTTGTCATGGATGTCCTACTAGACAATGATTCAATTTTCTCAAACCATTTGTGACCCTGCTTCAGAGTTCACACTTTGATAGATTCTGATTATTTCTCACACTCAAACATTTGTATTTAAAAAAACCTTTGATCATACCTGCGATCTTCTGCCAACTTGTTCCATAGCTCCATCCAAAGTCCATTTTGAAGCACTTCTACATAGAATTTCTTTGACACTCTCTATTCCAACAATTCTTTTCACAGTGATTCTCTAAACTACAAAGACTACATGGATGTAGACCCCAACACTTGTCTTTCGTGTGTCCCTTCCTGTTACAAATTGAGCACTGTACATATTGTTTGCATTGAACAAATTTGCTTGAACTTATATCATCATTTCCTTTATCTGTCTTATATCCTAATCCTTCATACTTTGGTCTCATTATAGGCTCAATAGGCTTGATGATTCCTTGTTCATGTTTTCCCAATCCTTTACCTTTGTAACCTATTTTCTTCATTATATTCCATCCAACATTCTTATTATCACAACTAATAGTATTTGATGCCACATTTTCATATTTGTTATCACAAATAACTTCAAAAGAGTCACTTTTCTAGTGGTGAATTCAAATCATCTGTACTACATGAAACATTGCATACTAATTTTGTTTTCACACATGAATTTCTTTCAATGACGAATTGATTTAGTTCATCCTTTAACAAGTCATTTTCTTCTTTTACTTTCTTCATTTTCTCCTCTAATTCGTCATTTCTTTTCGTAACATTATCCAACAACTTCAATTTTTGCTCTAGCTCCCCTTTTGCTTCTATATAGACATTAATTTGATTTAAAAAGTTACATCTTTCTATATTCATTTCATTTCTTAATTGTGTTAGTTCTTCTTGTAAAAAATTCTTCTCACAAATTAAGTCTCCATTTTCTTTCTTCACATTTATTAATTCTTCTTCTAAAATGTCTATCTCGAAATTTAAATTTGCATTTTCCTTTAACACTCTTTTACCTTGCTTCCCCATTGTGATTAATCAACAAATAACACTTACTTTGAATTAACCTAGTGTTTTTACCACACCTCTCAATGACAGTGACAATGACAATTTTAGATTTCCTCATCTATTCCTTTAAAAATTCAAATGTAAGATTATTGGACATGATCACCATCTCAAAAACATTACAACAAACTCTATGAACTTTTCTCTATATTGATGAAATAGATAATTTTACCTCCAACAATCTCATTCTTCTCTTAATGTAGCAATAAAAAATATACCAACAACCAACTTCCCTTCTCTTCAATAATTTTTCACACATGCATTTCTTATTCTCCTTTAGGTAGCAATTTTAAAAAAATTCTATTCCACTACCCATCTCGGCTTTCCAAACACCCCAAAGGTTTCTTTGATGCTGCTCAATCAGATTATATCCTGCAGTAAAAAAAATTCACACAAAAAATCTCCCATAGCCCAAGAGTCAATAAAGCTCCGATACCATGATAAAAACTGAAATATAAAATAGCACACTATTGAATCACAGAGCTGAATAGTAACAAGAATAGAACAGAGAAACATGACTAATTTTATTGATAAATATATGTGGCTACAATATACCACAAGTTGTGGTTATGCCTCTATTTATAAAGGACTTTCTTGAGCCATATGCTGAGGATGTTTCCAGAATTCAAATGAAATCCCATTAATAACTCTAACTACCTTCCACATGGCAACGACATGTTGTGAGTGGAAGGAGTCCACTGTACCATTTTGATAGCACTGAAAGCATCCTTAACCGTTGGCTAGGAATAGGGAACATGAGTAGTAGATTTACTTAGTCAGCAACAAATACTTTATGGAACAATAGTTTAGTTGCAACTGGCGTGAAGGAAGAGATAGTAGTTATTCCAACAATATGCAAAAACAATTGAACATTTTGGAAGTTTAAACTAGATTGAATTCACCAAAATGATGTAAAAGTGACCTTAGACTAACATGTGCACTAATCATGGTCAATCCTTCTCTTATATAATGTTAGAGATGTGAGTGGGCTTTACTACTTTCCTACAAGAAAGGGCCAAGTTGTCTGAGACTTCACTCTTCTATTTTGTTGTTGGTGACAAAGATTGGTTTAGGCATGCAATGGACTAGGCTAAGTAAGTGTATCATCCTAAAAAGTTAGTACCTATAATTTGATGCTCAACTAGGTCCCACTTTGCCAATTTTGAGATTTCATGTTGGTTACGCTTGATCCAACTACCCATCTCCCGTGATCTTATGTCTATCCTATATTCTTGGCTCTCCATTTGAATTTTGATTCTTTTCCTTACGTACATAATGCCTTAGGCTTTATGTTCCTAGGAGCAAAATACCTAGGATATTTTCTTCCTTGAGGTTTGGGCCCAAATTTGAACTAGGGTCTTGTTATAATGTATCAATTGTTGAAGTTGATGAAAGCTCAACCCCACGGCTCCCAAGAATCACATGCATGCAAACACTTTTCATAGAAAGAGAGGAGAAAAATGCTACGAAGACTGGTATTACCAAATGCATAGATGAGACATTCTTGATGAAGAAAAAAAAAGAGATTGCTATAATCAAAAGTGAATTAATTACAAAAAGAGATCATCCTTATAAAGGAGATTGAAACCCTAAAAAAGTCTAACCTAGGTTGTATCATAATAATTAATAAAAGAATTAATTATTAGATGCCTAAAGTTTAGCTAAAGCAAACTAGAGTTAATTAGCAAATATCTAATTAAAAAGAGATTTCTATAATCAAAAGTGAATTAACTAAAAAGAGAGATTGTCCTTATAAAGGAGATAAAAACCCTAAAAAGGTCTAACCTAGGTTGCATCATAATAATTAATTATTAGATGCCTAAAGTTTAGCTTAAGAAAACTAGAGTTAACTAGGAAATATCTAATTACTCTAACATCAATGGGAAACTAGATGCCGCGGTCAACCTAACTTAATTTTGATTCTTAAAATGTGTGATGAGGTATATAAACATCCCATATATCCTCATTTTGGCATCCCATATATCCTCATTCTGGCATCCATTATCAACCACAAACAGATATTGAAGAAGTAATCAAGTGATGTCAAGATTGGAAGTAAAGCATCCATGATCTAGCATTTCTCTTGACATCCAAGATATTTGAAGGAAATCTTTTCCATTGTAGCAATTTTCTCTCCTATGATGACCAAGTAGAGGAGTTCTCAAGAAAGCAAGAAGATCTTGGTCCATTTTCTCATGCACTATTTCTCCATAGCAAGTGTTAAATGAACCATAATGGTATTGAAGATCTAGGAGTCACATTTGTATATCCATGCCTTTGTGAAGGCATTCTTGATTCCTTTCTACATTCTAAGGCTAACAACTACAATTCAAGTATCTTCATGATTAAGTGGGATCAACATATCTATTCACAAAGGCTTTCCATATGCAATTTCATTTCACAAATCAAGGTTGATTCTTAAACAAGGGTTTGACCAAAGAAAACTCCTTTCCAACAACCTTTTTCCTATTTTTTTTGAAGTGAGAGTACATAGAATGAATGCTTGATATTTATTTCACCATGAAAACATTATATATAAGGGTGCATACCACAATCAGTTGAGAAATGAGCTAACATAGATAGTTACAAAGTGAATATCAATATAAGGGTTATTGTCTAGGCAAAATAATATGCTAGTTACACCAAAATTTCATCCTCATTATATCAATCCTAAAATCATCAAATTCACCTTGCCTAAGGGACAAGGAAACCAATTGCTTTAATTTAAAAAATAAAATTATTGGTTGAGATTGAACTTTATTTTCTAGATACTATAAATATATGCAAGATGGAAAAAAAAACAAGATATTTATAAGTAAAACAATTATTGTGGAATATTTACATTGAAAAAAAAACATTTAACCTTACCTTGGTTTTAACTTAAATTGAATCAATGAAATTCAATATGAACCTTGATTATTCCTATGAACTAACTTTAGGATAACTGTTAAACCAGCTACATGGCTGAATTATACATGCTTTTAAAATGATTGTTTATGTTGCCTTGTGACATTTATCTTGTGATGTTTGGGAAATCTTGTAGTTGGCCAATTAGGTTTGTATATTAGAGGGCGAGAATGTGATTGTTGATTTTAGTGGTTTATGTCATGATTGTTATATACATGTTTTCTGATTATGAAATCCAACCATTTTATGTGAAGCTCATGTCCTTTGATTATTTGATGAATCATTGTGACAACTTGGTCTGAGAACTAGTGGTATTTTTTAAGTTGCTCTTATGGGACTAAATGTAATTATTGTGGCTTTATGAAATACACTTGATTTATGAGCTTATGGTAGGTTATCAATGTGAATAGTTGGAAGTGGCTTGCAATGGGGGCAAGAGCCCTAGAGCAGAAGTCAATGTAATTCATTGTAACTTATCTTAACAAGTGATAGCATTTACATTAATGGGGTTCAAATGAATTAAAAAGAGTTAGTGTTCCTCACCATGCCTTGAGTGCTAAGAGAAGATGCTTGATTGTGACCTTGCATAGTTAGTTTCCTTGTCTATACATTTTGTTATGTAAGTCTTAAGGGATCCCCCCTTAAGACTTACATAACAAAACTTGTTGATTACATTATTTGAATGCATATTTTGAGAATTTTTTTCTTTTGAAGTAGCAAATCTTGAATCATGCAAGGCTTGGTCAAGTTGTCTTGTGATCCTCATAAAGGTCCCGCTTTGAGTTGTGTTTTTAGGCTCTTACTGCTGAGCTCTTGAATCATGGTCTTGAATTATTCAACATGATCCCTAAGAGATGCGACATATCTCTATAATTGTCTAGTGACTATGGAAGGGTATAATTATTGGTCATATACTCTGAAGATCGCTCAACAACAACCCATATAGAGTGCAATATAAAATCTCAAACCTGCCTTGAAAATGAGTCTTCACAAGACATACTATCTTCAAATTTGTTAGCATAAGAGAGAAAAAAAAAATACAAAACCAAAAATGTCAAGAATATTTCTCATACAAAATACCATCTCAAAGCAAAAATTTGACTCAAGATGATAGAAACTCCTCCATCCTTGTAATGGGCAGCTTTGATACCACTATAATGTAATGGGCTCTAATACCACTGTAATGGCACCCTCCACAGGATGACAAGACTTATAGCTTTGATACTACTGTAATGGGCAACTCTGATACCACTGTAATGTAATGGGCTTTGATACCACTATAATAGGTAGCTTTGATACCACTATAATGTAATGGGCTCTAATACCACTGTAATGGGCACCCTAGAAATGCCCAAGAACTAAACCAATTGTTGAAAGAGATTGTAATATCGTTGCATAGATTTAAACCACATAACATGAACAAAAATGAATTCTTGCAAATTGAAAATTGAACTACTACTGAAATAATATTAGTTCACAAACTAATATAATTAAATACATAGCAACTCACTAATTACTCCAGCATAATCAAATACATAACAAACTGTTCAACTCACTAATTACACCCAATCTTCTTGTAGCTAGAAATGCGTCCAAGTTGTCTATTAATGAGTTGATAGCAATAAATTCCAAAGGTCAAACCCCAAGGGAATGACGTCTAGAATGTTACAATAGATGATGGACGTCCTCTAATGCCAAGTTCCTATCAAATGCAATTCACCATTATCCGATGCTAAACTATGAAGCTCCCACCTCTATTTATACTTTTCATTCACCCTTCTAGTAGGAAATAAAATATTAATTAATTGTATTTACTAGAAGCTTCCCCCTTCCAATAATTAATGCGCTCTCTAGAAACTCCTCCCTTGCAATACAATAATTAATTGTGTTTCTAAAAAATTAAATTACTAGAGGCTTCCCCCTCTTCAATAATTAATGCACTCTCTAGAAGCTTCTCGCTTGTAATACAATAATTAATTAAATTAATTAAATATAAAGTCACTTGTTAATTTTAATTTATTTAATGACTTTATAAGAAATTAATTTAATCAATTTCCCCTTATTTCTCCTCTTAGCCTTTGAAGAACGTGAAGGCTAAGAACTCCACTTAGATGCTAAAAGATGAAGACATTACAATCCTCCGATGCCACCAACCTCTAAAAAATCCCATTGCTTTTTATGCTAAAAAAAAATACTACCTCCAAAAGAAATAATACACCCTCAGAACCAAACTGTAACCATTCAAAGAATGATTTTCTTTTCCAAGATTAATGCCATTTAAATGGGTCCCATCACATAGGATTTTGATTTCAAACCTTTCTACAACCATTTTCAAATCTATTATCTCCGTATGCATCACTTGAACAAGAAAATATTGACTAAAATGTGGCAACTTTGTACACAGGAATTCGATCATCTTCAAATCTGAAATCAATTTCTTTGAGCTATTTTTCTCAAACAATTGATGTGTCATATTTATGATCATGCTAAATCAATACACAGGATACAGATTTTGATGTCACTCGACCCTTTAGTTTGTGTTAGCATTCACATTCACTACCAAGCTTTGGAAAATTAGGAAGACACGATCAAGTAGACAAAGCTGTTAGAGATACAATAAAAAGGCCCTACTTATCCAAAGCTGGAAATGTAAATTGCTAATTTACTCCATCAATAAACCAAGTACTCATATACCAACCCGCCCTATTCACTAAACACGTGAAAGGAATGAATTGATCGCGGTGATGGGTCGCTTGCTGCAAGTAGCGAACTCTCTTTAGTTCAGGTTAATCTCAGTTGTTAAGTCCGGGCTTCTCTCAAGAGATCCACTGCAATCTTCACCTTCATCTAGCGCATAATAATGCACCCAAAATAATGTGCGAATGCAGGCAAATCGTTCATACAAATCTTCGAATACTCACGTAAGAGAATTGCATCATAGATATGTCATCCAATGGAGTGATTGATTGCAACCATTGACACAAAATAGATTTGCTCACAGTGAAGAGAGATCTTTCAAATCGCATATGAACTGGACAATGATCTTTCAAACTACTTATGAACGAGACAACACATGAATTGCTTGATACAATGTAGGCATTTACATTGCATTTCTAACAAAACACTATGGATCAGGAACAAATAAATTGTGATACCAAAATGTTTAAGCGAGAGTACATAGAATGAATGCATGATATTTATTTCACCATGATTGATTATATATATATATATATATATATATATGTGGGTACAGACCATGGTCAGTTGAGAAATGAGCTGACATGCACAATTAGAAATTGAGTACCGTATATAACGGTTATAGCCTAGGCAAAGTAATATGCTAGTTACACAAACATTTTCCTTGTATTGGTACAAGTGGCGAAGCTGTTAGAATTATTTTGAAAAGATTGAGATCTGCAAGATTGATTATCAAAATCTTGGGCATAATATTTGGGAACAAAATGCCCCAGCATTCTTGTTCACAGCAATAAAGTATCTGAAAATCCCAACTCAGATTCAAATTACCGGTCAGTAGTATTCTTGGGTTTTCATTTTAGGTCTTTGTAGCTTTCTGTCCAATCTTGTCAATCTGTTAAAAATTAGCTTTGTTTTTTATTTTATCTGTATTAGAAAATTTTTCATTTCATTCTTATAATTATGAATGATTATTGCACTCACCTAGCACTTAAGTTCTATTTGAGCTTATTGGTCATCTTCATTTTGATTGTGCATAAAGAAAAGGTGGAATAATATATTGTCTACCTCGCCTCTTTTTTCACACTATACAAGAAAGCTATTATACACGTTTAATATAATGAATGGGATACATAACTAGAGTGTAGAAGACAAGAAAATTTGGAAATGAGATACAACGATAACCCTGTTGCTGAAATTTGGAGTTGACTAGGCAACACTAAAGTGCTAGGTGTTAGTGTCCGAAAGCTATTTTGATGAGAGATGATGCCGAGGATGGTGTAACTAGGAATCCTAGTTTCTATGATAAAAAAATGGAGGAAACATGTTTGGACACTAGCAGGAGGCTCTAGTGTCCTAGGGTATTTCACAAGTCAAAGTCAAAGTGTAAAAGTAATCTACCTTAGCTTTCATCCAAAGCTTTTTGAAAGCAATTTGAGATTGATAGGTTGAGTAGAATTGAGAAAAACCAAAACAACTGGTTTTAATTTTTCTTTATGTTTAAGAAAAGTGCATTTTTAAAAGCTTTCGAAGAAGATTTTGTATTGAAATTGTCTTTCTTCCCCCAACACAATGGGCCGAAGGCATGTATTGGGGGAATGCTTTTAGATCTCTAGAAAACCTTTCCAATGAAGAATTCTATAATTCAAAATGCCCCTGCATGAGGCTTTCCCTCTTTGGCTAAGGTTAAAGGAGACTACCCATAGTTTCGCTAAAAGAGAGTGATTCCCCTAGGCCCACAACTTGATCATCACTAGATTATATTCCTTAGAGGAAGAAACAATGACAATGGAAAATCCCTTAGCACAAGAGAAAAGCTCAATGTTACTTGAAGCCAAAGGTCTTCAAGATTCTATTACCCAACAATCCAGGTTAGGTAGAGAATGATAGAAACCAACAAACCTACAAACTAAACCACAACATTTGAATTATTCTATACTTCCAACAATATTGAGGCCACAAATAACCACAAGGGAGGTATAGACACAAGCCAAAGATTGAGGTTTTACCTTTGGAGGGGTTGTAGTATATTTGGAAACATGATCAAGGCTTCTTCCACCAACAATGGAAAATGACTTTGAGGGGGGCTTGTCATTCACAAAATTACTAGTAGAGACATTTCCCAAACCAACCACAAAAGAGAAAGTGCTAGGGAAGAAGCTGTTGGTAGTAGTTCCAACAAAGAATTATGTGTCAAAGTAGCCTCCATATCCAAACCTTATGTGGGGCAAAAAAATCTATCCTAGGTAGCATAAAAGAAAATACAACTTTAGTCATTGGTGGAGTTGTCGCAACATGATAGAGGCTCACAATATTAGCTATTGGTGTAATGTGGGCATGAGCCAACATTTTGAAAACTTCTAAAGATGAAATGATAATTTGTGTTGCTATTATCTAAGGTGGCCATATTTATTTCCTAGTATGTGTTTGGTGAGACTTTTTAAAAAAAGAAAAAAAGAAAAGGGGTAAATGCTTTGACCTGGAGCTATGAACTAGTGAGACCACAAATGGGGGACCTCATCCCCATTAGGTTTGAACCTTGATGGCAAGGATAACAATGCAACAACTTAACCATCACAACATGCCACTATTGGCGTTTGGTGAGACTTTTATGTATCATGCTCTAGTTCTTTTTGAAAATGGATAAGAGTTCTAATATGCAAGAGTAAGATAAAGTAAAGAAAGGTTCAAATAGATGAGGAATTATAGAATTAGTGAAATGAAGGAGACTCAAAAACAAATTTATGTTACGAAAATAAATAAATGTTATACTAAAACTTTAACAATAGAAGACATCGACACTAACTTATTAATTATAGATTTAGTGACATGAGGGAGACTAAAAAAATCTATGTTAAGAAAAAACAAAAACAAATGTTATATAAGATCTTTAAAAATGGAAACAAACCACACTAACTTATGCTCAAGATAAAAGAGTACATAAGAAGTGTTATTTCATGTGTACACTAAAAATACATTCTCATATATAGATGTCTAGTGCAAGTTTGTAGGTTAGAAACATCTTGAGAATTGCTTCCATTTTATATACATTCAAAATTGGACTTGTTTGAATTTCAAGTTTATAAATAAATATTATAAACTCATTTATGAGTCTAGAGTTGAACTTGGTGGTAAGTTTGTTAGTAAAGGAACATCTAGTAAGTTGACTTTTCTTATGTTTGCAAGCACATTAGTGAAGGAAATTGGAATGTTCATGTGTGGAAACTTTGGCTTGAATCCATACTTATGTAAGTTATCATACATAAATGCTAATTTTATTTTATTCTGTTAGATCATTCCTCTTCGAAAGATGATATGTGGTAGAAATGAGGGAACATTCTATTGAATTTGTGGTCAGCACCTCCTTAGAGATTCACTACATTTCTTAACTACCTCCCATGGGTTGAGATAAATATGGTATTTGTATTGGGCATTGGCAATTTGATCTTTTGGTGCAACAAAAAATGATTTCAGCAATTGGTATAAGGGCCTCGGGTCATGGGTTCAAGTTTCCCTTTAGTGGACGATGAAGGCTCAATCAATGCTAAGAGGGATATTGTTGACTTGGTGGTCAACACCTCCTTGGAGATTTGCGACTTAGATTAATGTCCTCCCATGGGTTTGGTTAAATATGAAATTTGCATCAAGCATTAAAAGTTTGAGCTTTTAGTGCAATGATAAATGATTTCAAAATATTCAAGTCCATGTATTCTATTTTAAGATAGATGATAGTAATCTTAACTCCTATGTCAATCTAATGTGACTATGTACTCTAGAATTTATTCTAAGAGAAATGAGAGTTGAACTATTTATTAATTTTACATTATGATAAGTTATAATTATATTCCATATAGAAGAAGATAGTTGTCGGTGATGGTCACAAAGCTTTTCGAGAGAATATTTCATCTAGGGGTTTGCTATTTGGGTAGGGAAATTCAAACTTGCACGCCTATGCATGTTTACTTATGTTTTTTGTGCTACACAAAAATGAGTGCACATGTTTACATATTAGAGGAATGATAAGTATAATCCATTAGAGACTAATAAGCACTCTAGATAATCTAATTATGGTTGGCTATGGATTAGGTGCCCATGTGACGAGTACTTGAACATTACATTATTTTCAATATATCTTTTGGCTTTCTATTATGCTAGGCATGGGTTTGTACAAATGATTCAATAAAATAGAGCCATAGGATAATAGTTTTAAATTTATAATAGATGTCTAGATGCTTAATGCTGAGAGAATACAAGTGAAGACTATTTTTTATTTGTAAAACACATAAAGCCTATAATATATCAATCTAGGGAAAATAGTATAATCAAAAGACATTAAACAACTCCAAAATGGATGAAGAATTAATAGAAGAGATTAAGGAATAGTAGAGTAAACCCCCACCCCCCTCCCTCCCCAACATGATGAGACACAATATACAAATCATGAATAACTCTAAATATCTAGTAGAATATAACCATGGAAGGTAGACTGGTAACATGATGAACCCAATAAAGAAATATAGATCAATGAACAATACTTATTCAAAAACAATACAATAAGACTCATTATGTAAGTGAACAATGCTGGATGTTGGAAGAGATCTATATTAGGAATTAGTCCTAGTTATGTTTAACATTAATGTTTTGTTATTGATGTCAACATATATTTAGGATGAATTTTTTTTGCGTAGTTAGTTTTGATCGAAACTACCATCAAAAGTAGTTTCGATAGAAACTTTTATAGTTTCTATCGAAACTAGATGATTACATTCTATCGAAAGTTTTTCGGCAAAAAATCCGACTTCCGTGATTTTGGAGGAATTTCTTCCTCCAAAAAAGTGTAACCCACTATTGTGGGTTCACCCATATATGTCTATCAAACAATGTTCCTGTTGATGAATACACAATTTTTTGAGCTCGAGGAAGACAACCTAATGGGATGATGTTTGGGGAGTCCACATGTTGTCATTGCATGCGTTTCTAAGTTTATCTGGAGAAGTTATAGAGGTTTTGCTGAAGATTAGTTACCAATAGTATTTACTGAGAACTACTTCAGATAGAGGTGCAATATACTCTTCAACGATTTTTGATGGAATAGAATCTTGGTATGAGATCTAGGATACATCACAAAAACTTGGATTTGCATTTACTTTCATAGTTGTTCATGAATTGAAGATTGGGGAGTTAGTTTCTCATTGGACAGTGAATAAGAATGACTTTCTTTGTTGTCTTAGTCATGAAATGTGTTGATTGGATTATAATGATAAATTAAATTGGTTGTAGCATGTTATTTGATATTGTAATGAATTCTATATGTGTTCTAGCTGACACTTATGGAATAACATTGGCTGACATAATTTAATTCATAATTAGGTCTCATGTGATATAATCTAATAAGTGTTAGAGACTTGTATAAATAAGTAATTCATTTGTGAATTCATGATTGTGTTGATGGAGAGGATGATATAATGCAAAACTGATTGTGAAAATTTGGATCAGAGACAAAGATCAAAGTTGGTTGAGGAGAGGAATCTAATTATGTGCTTTTAAAAAACTATATTGGAATAGTTGATGCTTTTAGTCAGCTCATTATAGTGGAGTTTTTTTCCCACTTATTGGGTTATTGCCCATCTCTGGGTTGTTTCCCTTGTTGTATTTTAGCACCAAGCTCAATGTGAGTGCTTGCATGCCCATGCATTCCTCATCAACCTTTAACAAGGTTTAATATGTGCTAGACATCGTCTAGTGGGTTCGATACCCACTATGGTTTTTCCCCTAATAGGTTTTCCACACAAAAAAATTTGGTGTAATGTATTATGGTGTTATTTTCTTTGCATTGCATTTAAGTTTTTAGATATGATACATGGTGAATGATTTAATGTTTGAATCTATCACAACTGATTCACCCCCCTCTGTTGCGTGTTGTGCATATTTGTTCCTAATAATTTTAATTAGGTTTCTTTAGTCCTCTTTTGGAAGCTTAATCACTTGAGGAGATCTATAATGGCCTTTAAGAAGGATAATCCAAATCTTGATGGAACTGACTATGAACTATGGAACGAAAGGATAATTGCACACCTGATTTACAATAATAGAGCATTAGAACATTACAAAGGATCCTTACCAAATTCTAAATTCTGAAAAATGCAGATGAACCAAATATGAAGAAATTTTAGTGTAGTATGGTTTCTAAGGAACCCTTACTAAATGTCCTAGACAATAATGAATACATAGATGTGATGGACCATGACACTACTCATGAGATTTGGAAGAACCTGTAATCACTCTATGAAGGTGACAGATTTGTGCAACAAGTAAACTTATGAAGTATGAAAGGAAATTTGGAATCCACGAAGATGAGCGAAGATGAAACAATTAGAACATATGTGTATATAAGGTAATGGAAGTTGTCTATAGAATTAGAGATGGTGGAGGAGCTATTAGGTCATAAATGAAATTGTGTCAAAGATTCTATGATCCTTTTCGTCATTCTATGACACTAAGGTTGCTGCTATTGAGGATATTAAAAAGATTCAAGATGTAACAAGATATACACTAGTTGGCAATTTATCAACATTTGAATTGAATAAATTTGAAGATGCTTTACCTAAAGTAGAATCAACATTTAATGCTACTATTTCTAAGGGAAAGAATACAATTAATTAGGTTATTTCTACAAAATTTGGTAGATATGCTAAGGAATGAGAAGAGATTGAGGAAGAGGAAAGAAAACTAGATGAATTTGAAGCTATGATTGCAAAGAGGATACTGATAGGTGAAGGTACTTATGAAGAAAAACTACCTTTGATATGTTTTGTATGCAATAAGATAGAAGAAAAATCCCTAGTTACCTAAATTGAGAGGAAGGATAAATTGATAATAGCTAGTGGATGTTCACAACATATGACAAGAAATGTTAATAAATTTGTAAAGCTTTATAATTATGATGTTGGTGTTGTTATTTTTTTATGACAACACTCCTTGTTAATCCAAAGGAAGAGGCTCAACGACTCTTGATGGTAAGAATAATAATGACGATGTTTTATTTGTTGATGAGCTAAAGCATAATCTTTTGAGTGTTAGACAATCGGTTGAAAAAGGCTACAAACTATAATTTTAAGGATGAAATGTGCACTATCAAGAAAAAAAAACCTAGAGTTGAGATTGCATTTGGAAGCAAAACCATAGGTAATGGATTTTATTTGACTTAGTAGAGCATAGATGTTTGGTTGTGAAGATTGATGAGAGTTAACTATGACATAGAAGATTTTGTCATGTGACTTTTGATAATATTATGAAAATCAATACTACTAATGACATGAGAGATTAGATGAAGTTAACTATAATTTTTTTTGACCTACATACATATAGGTATATGTTTGGATATACTTGGACCTATATACATATAGATCTATACGCTATAGCCCTTTTTATATTTTCTTTTTCTTTTTGTATTGTAGGTATATATATAATATAATACATCATAATATATCATGATATATATCATAATACATTATAATATGATTTCTATATGTTATAATTTTTTTAATATTTTATTTAATTTAATGATTGTAGGTCTATTTGTATAGATTGTTATATATAATTATATCAAGTCCTTTATTTTATTTTATTTTAATTTTGTCGATAACTATATTTTTATTTTAAATTTTTTCTATTAGTATATTTATTGTTTTTATATATATATATTCACATACATACATACATACGTAAATACATACGTATGTATAAATATATATATGTATATGTACATATACATATACATACATATACACATATATATACATATACATGTATATATGTATGTATATGTATGTATATGTATATATATACATATACATATATGTATCTATATACATATACATACATATATACACATACATCATGTATATATATGTACATATACACATACATCATGTATATGTATATATGTACATATACACATATAGATATATATACACATGTATATGTATATATACATATATATGTATGTATATGTGTGTGTGTGTGTGTGTGTGTATAGTTGTAAGAGAAGTACTCAAAACCCTTCTTCCTATTTATGCAATTAGAGTGTTTGCTATTCAAGAGATGATATGTGATCCAAATAGCAATATAACTTTGGATGCTCTAGTTGGAAGATTGATAGCTTTTGAGTTGGATAACTATGTTCCTAGTTCCAAAGGTATTGAGTCTACATTTGAAGCCAAACTCTCACTCAAGAAAACGAGTAAGAAATTAAAGGAAAATCAATCAGGAAGTGAAGATGAAGAAGAAAGTTGTAATGGTGATTTTGAAATTGTTGAAGTCCTACTTGCAAGGAAATATTCTAAAGGCAGAGGAAAGTACAAAGGTAAGATTCCTCTAATATACTTTTCTTGTGAAGAAATTGGTCACGTTGCCGCAAGATGCCCAAATAGAGAAAACAAGGATAAAAAAAAAAGAAATAAGTACAAAGGCAAGAGGAAATTCAAAAACTACAAGAACTACAAGGACAAAGGTAAGAAATCTTGTCTTATGGCTAAAGATTCTGATAACAGTGAGGATGAAATGGTATATATTGCTATAAAAGATGAATCTCATAATGACGGAGATAGAATGACACTTATCTCTTGTGTTAGCAAAAATGATACATGGATTATTGACAGTGGCTACTCACATCATATGATTATAGACAAAAAAAAGTTTGAGCACATGGAACACTATGATGGTGGTAGTGTGAGATTTGGAAACAATGAACCTTGTTGCATAAAACGAAAATGGTGTATCTCATTGACCAATGGACTTATATGTGACAATGCTTATTGGGTTGAAGGACAAAAGCATAATCTAGTGAGTGTGGCATAGTTGAATAACATTGGATTCAAGGTAGAATTTATAAATGAGAAGGCCAAACTACTGGATGGAAAAGGAAATTTGGTTGGATCTGACAAACAAACAAAAGGTAACCTATTCTATCTAGATCTCAGTGAAAATTCATGTTTTATTGCTCAAGTAGAAGAAAGTTGGTTATGACACAAAAGATTATGTCATGTAAACTTTGATAATCTTGTTAAAATAAGCAAAAACAAAAGAGTAAGAGGTATTCCTAGCTTGAGGAAACTTGATATGGGTCTATGCAAAAACTATCAAATTGGTAAGATGGGAAAGACTACCTTCAAAAGAAAGATTTATCATTCTCAAGAAGTCTTAGAGCTTGTGCATACAAATTTGTGCGGACCTATTGGAATAGAGAGTTACAATGGAGATAAGTTTTTCATTCCTTTTGTTGATGACTATTCTAGAATGATGACTGTAATGTATCTAAAAGAAAAATTGAAAACTTTTCAAAAATTCAAGTGGTTTTTGGCGAGAGTAGAAAAAGAAACCATAAATAAGTTGAAAATTTTGAGATTAGACAGAGGTGGTGAATTCATTTCCAATGAAGTCAATGAATTCTGCATTGAAAATGGAATTAAAAGACAAGTATCAGCCCCTGGTACACCTCAGTAGAATGGTATAGCTGAAAGAAGGAACAAATCCATCATGGATTATGCAAAAAAACTAATGATAGAAAATGATATTGCAATCAAATACTGGAAGGAAGCAATGAGCACTATAGTACATACCTTAAACAGAGTACAACCAAAGAAAGACTCAAATCAAACTCCTTATGAACTATGGTATGGCTACAAACCTAATGTAAGTTACTTGAAAGTGTTTGGCAACAAATGTTATATCTTGAAAGAATCTAGGAAAGGTAAATTGGATATCAAAGGTGATGAAGGCATATTCCTATGACACTCCTACAGAAGTAAAGTATACAAATGTTTGAATTTGTCTACTCATAAAATCATAGAAAGTGCACATCTGAGAATTGATGAGTTTGTAGAAAAAAGTGAAGAAGAAAACAATAAAGAGCATGAGGATTATAGAAGATTTGTGTAGACACCTAAAATTGTCCAAATACTTATTTCATGAACAATTAAATAAATAAATATTATTTATTTAATTACCTTACCTTTTATTAAATAAATTTACATTTATTTAATTATATTCACATTTTATTGATTTAAATAAACTAAGGTTTGTTTAAATCCTAGCCATTCCTTGATTTAAATAAACTAAGGTTTATTTAAATCCTAACACATTCACTTTAATTAAGTACTTCGTTTACTTAATTAATCCCTTTCCTAATCCCACTTGGAATTAAATATTAAATTTAATCTTATTTGAGCACATGGCTCCTAACTTTAACCCTCACCTAACCTCACTTTGCTAACTTAACCCATTATGCTAAACCTACCCACTTCCTTAATCATGCTTTCTTTTCCTAATCATCTTGCTAATCCCCTTTTAATCCTAAGTGTGTGCTCACACATGTGTGAGGGATGTTCACACGTCCCACATCCCTCATGCCTTCCATGCCTCTTTCACACTTGTCCTCTTGCATGAGAGTCAAGGTGTCTCACACATGCCTCTTGCACACTTGTCCTCTTGCATGAGAGTCAAGGTGTCTCACACATGTGTGAGAAGCCATGCTTCTCACACCTCTTGATCATGTCACCATCAGAGGTTGCTCACACATGTGTGAGAATATTCCCCCCTTTGAATGGTCAAAACCCTAATCCACATGGAGTCTACTTGGCCTCCACCTCATTGACACCTCATCAATCTTGAGAGATCCTAAGCCCTTCATCTTGTATTGAATCTTAGCCGTCTGTTGCATCTCTTTTCCTATAAAAGGAGAGCCCTCTCCTCATTTCCACATTTACTATTTACCTCATTGTTATGCTACAGGAACAGTGAGCAACCACATCCCATAATGTGAAATCATCTCCACTTGGTGATTTCATGAGGTTTGCATTAGTAGATTAAGCTCTTTTTATTTCATGTCATTCTTATTTGAATGTTTTTTTTCATATTTTGAGGTTTGGATGATCATGTAGGAATAGGCATTAGTTGCTTAATGTTTATCCTGTTTATTACATTTTTTATGCAATACAATTTGTTTACTACGAACCTAATACCCTACAAAATCTATCTAGTAGATAAGAGGCTTCACGTCCCAAGTCCCCAAAATCTCCAACAGCTACCGAGTTACAATCTATGTAACCCAAGTCACAATTTGAAGGACTTGAGTCACAATTAGAGGCTACTAAGCTATTACTAGAAAAAATTGAGTTTGATGGACCCGAGTTATAGATAGCGGGACTTGATCTTAATACTAAAGTTCATGAAGAAATCTATAAAAAGAACTCCAAATCCAAAGAACCTGTGCTAGTAAGATATGTTAGAAGGTATCATGCACCTGACCAAATTATTGGAGACAAATCAAATGGAACAATGACAAGAAACAAATTGAAAGGTACATGTTTACTTGCTGATTTGAACTTAGAAATATTAAAGATGCTTTGGATAATTAAAGTTGTATGGAAGCAATGAATCAGGAATTAGAACAAATATAAAAGAACAAAACTTGGACTCTTGTTCCTAGACCCAAGGATAAAAATGTGATTAGCACAAAGTGGTTATTTAGAAATAAGCTAAATGAAGATAGAAAAGTTTCCAGAAACAAAGCAAGGTTAGTATGTAAAGGCTATTCTCAAGAAGAAGGTATTGATTATGGTGAAACTTTTTCTCCTGTTGCAAGATTAGAAGGTGTTAGAACTTTACTAGCATATGTAGCTCACAGAGGATTTAAAGTTTATCAAATGGATGTAAAATCTACGTTCTTGAATAGAATTCTTGATGAGGAAGTCTACATTGAACAACCTGAAGGTTTTGTAGATCCTAGTAAAAGAGGCATCATCTAAAAATTACACAAGGCATTATATGGTCTCAAGCAAGCTCCCAAAGCTTGGTATGAAAGACTCCATAACTACTTGGTACAGATTAGTTTTCAAAGAACAAATGATAACAATAGTCTATATATCAAAGAAGGACCAGACAAAAAGATTGTGTTGGAAAAAATATTTGTTGATGATACTTTATTCACAGGAAATGATGACTTATTTAAGGCATTTTCGGAAGAAATGAGTAAAGAATTTGAAATATCTATGTTTGGAGAGATAAAATTCTTTGTTGGATTGCAAATCTAGTAGAAGAAAGATGATATCTACATTACTTAATCTAAATATATCAAGGAGATAATAAAGAAATTTTGAATGGGAGATTCAAGACCGGTTGGAACCCCTATGTCTACTAGACATGAACTTTCCAAAAATGATGATTCCAAAAAGTAGATCAAATCACATACAGATCAATGATTGAAAATTGTAGTATGTAGTGCATACAAGGCCTGATATTGCATTAGTAGCTAGTATGGTGGCAAGATTCTCAACAAATGCCAAAGAAAATCACATGATGACAATCAAAAGAATCATGAAATATCTAAAAAGTATTGAAGAATATGGTTTATGTTACAAAATAAGAGGCAATTTGGATTTAAAATTATTCAAAGATGCTAATTAGATAGGAAGTATTAATGACATAAAAAGCATCAGTGGTGGAGCATATTTCTTAGTAAAAGACCAGTGTCTTGGACAAGAAAGAAACATAATTGTATCTCTCTGTCCATAATAGAGGTAGAATATGTGGCAACAACAGTTAATTGTTCTAATATTGTTTGGTTCAAACAATTGTTGGCAAGTATGAAGATAGAGATCAAGGATCTAGTAGTTGTATACTGTGATAACACCAATGCAATCAATATATCAAAGAATCTAGTGACGCATACCAAAACAAAACACATTGCTATAAAATATCATTTTTTGGGACAATTGGTACAAGATAAAGACGTAAGGTTGAAATATGTGAATACAAAAGAACAAATTGTAGACATATTCACCAAGCCATTACCTAAGGATGCATTTATATATCTAAGAGGTAAGCTAGGGGTCATTCCCCTATTTGAAGCTCACTAAATGAAGTTTAGTGATGCATCAACCAGAGTATGTTGAAGATCAATTAGTTGGTGCAGTATTGACAAGGGCATATTGCAAATGAATCAGTATTTGAGGTACATTGATATTCACTAATTATTGTCTTTGGCATGGGATGTCAAAGAGGGAGAAGTTTGCTATTATATCTCATAGAAATTTTGTAAAAAGATTTATAGAGGGAGAATGAACTTGGTTTGACATCAAAGGCAGAGTTTGCTATCAGAAGAAGTTTTAGCAGACAAAATTTTTTTGACAGAGGGAGAAACTGAAGGAAGAAAGAGTTCACACTGATAGAGGGAGTTCCCATGGATGAGAATTAGAATGAAACTAAGGATAATTCCTTTATTTTTTTTCTAAAAATTTCATTGCATTATGACATGTTGTGTTGCCATCAATGCCAAAGAGGGAGATTGTTGGAACAGTTGATTAATTGTGTATTCTCTTTCATGTTACATAAAATGTCATATCATTTCCATTCAATGTATGCCAAGCTCACTTGGGCATTAAAGACAATTTTTTATGTCTATTGAGTATTCTAGAGTTTGCCTAGTCTAGAACGCAATATCTATTGAGTTCACTCGGGTGTCAAAGGAAAGCTTGTTAAAGTTGAGTGTTAACTAAGCTCACTCGATTAATGAGGGAATATTGGATGCAACCAGTGTTAATCGGGCTCACTTAGTTACCAAAGGAACTTTGCAAATATGTAGTGTTGACCAAGTTCACTTAGTTAACACAAGAAAATCATTTCTGAGTTAGTGTCTACTGAGCAGGGTTGACTAACAAAGGATTTTCTTGTTTTGGCATATTAAGTTCAATTGAATTGTCTGTTGGTTCCAACTAAGTAAGGAGATGAGTATTAATTATTCTAAGTTATATTCTAGCCGACTTTAAAATATGGAAGATATAAATAGAAGGTAAAGTTGAGATTTGTAATGTGTGAATGCATGGAAGATAATTCAAGTTTTAATGATGGTAAGAGGAAGCAAAACAAAAGGATAAGCATAATACCCTTGTGAAGCTGAAAAGATACATTCGATCAATAAGGATCAAATATACAAGCTAGAATTGAGATCTGTAATTATCAATTCAGTTGCATCCAAAATTAGGTCATCTCATTGTTACTCTCTAACCATTGTAGCAGTGATCTAAATCTCTTAATAGAGTTGGCTTAATAACTATTTGTAAATCCTCTAGCAAGGTGGCATTTCTATTGAATTGTCCAAATACCTCTAACAAGGCCACTTCTAACAAGGTGATTAAATCCTCTTACAAGGTTACACCTAATAGTGTGTTTTGTAACCTTTAACAGGGTTGGCTCCTCATAGGGCTCACTTCAGAAGAGTGAAAATCACTAACTAGTTGCAATTGGTGGTTTTTCCCAAATCGGGTTTCCACATTTAATCTTGGTGTCAAATGTGTTCATGCTATTTATCTTATGTGTTTGCACCTAAGTTAAACTAATATTAATCATAGATATTATCTTAAGATTTTCATGTTAATTATTTGTCGAGCATTTTTTAATGTTTACCGAGTTCCAACATTTTTCTGAGTGTTTGCCTAGTATTAACAAAGTTCAATTTTTAGAGTTTATTTTATATTGACATCTAAGGGATTTGAGATTTATTTTTGTGGTAACTAATTCACCCCTCCCCTCTTAGTTACTCCTCTTATATTTCCAACAACAATACATGGTACACTGTTGAGCTTGCTAGATTGATAAAATTCATGTGCTATAATCCTCATTGAAAAAGCAATTAGGAGATCTGAGATAGTGTCAATTGTCATACCTCGTTTGTTTCATGAAAGAAAACATCATCGAAATGTTGCTCAACTAGTGAAACTAGTATCCTCAGTCTTTTCTTCATTGACTACTTGAAATCTTCAAAGTAGCTAGTCATTATCGAATCAAAATTCTCTCCAAGTTGCTCAATAAATGCACCTATTTGCACTGCAATAGATCTGCTTATTTCCATGCAACTTTACCAAAAGTAGAATTTGTATTCCGTACATAAAAGAAAATACATATGGGAATTGATCCAAATTTATATTATGCACTCTTGGTCTTCCTTATTGCTCCCAAATTTTCTATCAACTATTGCAACTGCAACTCAACAAGGTTATAGGTATGATCCTTCTTAACTATTTTATAGTCCATGTCAACAATAATACATGGTACACTATTGAGCTTGCTAGATTGATAAAATTTATGTGCTATAATCCTCATTGCAAAAGTAATTAGGGGATCTAAGATAGTGTCAATTGTCATACCTTGTTTGTTCCACACAACCCCTGTATTCTTCTTAATAACTTCCTTAGCTTCACTCCTCTTAGTTTTAGGTCAGTCTAAGGTTGGATACCCTGTCACTTTGTGTACAATCTTCGTAGTGATTGTCACTGATCTGTTATCTAACCATATAGAATTATCATGAATTCTTCTTAAAACTATCTTTATCCATTCAACTTTGAAAATATTGGGGAAACCTAGGGCACATGTTAACCCTTTTGACTCTACAATTTTGAATTCGTCTCTCAATGCTCCATTTTTACACAATTTCCCATAGGATTCCCTAATTTCCATATCACCTATGCTACCCACCTTACATGTGTAGCAACATCTCACATCTCGAATCATCAAAACTCAAGGTGGTATCATAGATAACACACCAAATGGATCTTGTTTGTAAGAAATATCATGAATGATTCTAAAGTTTGGTTGTTTTATCTCATTTCTTATCAACTGTACATTCAAAACTTCTTTACCCTCTTTAACCTTTGTTATTGAAGAACTAGATGCCATTATAAAAACCTAGGGTTTGCAAAAATTCAAACTGCATAGCTTGACACACGATAAATACCTTTGTTAATCTATCAAGATAATGACAAGCAACGGTTGAATCCTGTTTGTAAATGCTTGGAATAATATCTTCAAATCACCTCTAGTTCTTTGAGCTCTCCTTCAAATTCAAATGATGTCAAATGAGTAGAAATCGATCATATAGACATTAAAACCTCACATTTAATGCTAAGTGCTTATATAACTGTAAGCACAACTTCAATAGAAATTTAAACTCACTCAGCTTCCATGAAGTTCCCTTTACGCTTGACAACCACTATGAGCTCAGACAACACTATCACTTATGATAGCTTGGCATCAACCAATATTTCACTCAACAACTAAAGTGAAACTTTTCATGCTTGGCAGTACCGTGAAAAATTATCAAAACTCAAAGATTTCTTCTAGGTTATAATCAAAACTTTGCATCTTACTTTATGCATATATGATCTTTTTAGATCTAAATCCTTGGAATTGTTGTATAATATGCCTTTTAAATATCAGCCCAACATACCTTTTGAATTCTTAATTGGAAGTGGTGTGATCACTTGACCCATTGGGTAAAGTGACCTCATCTAAGCTTGATGTACCAGAATCTTCCTTTCTCTTCCATGTCTTGTTCATCTCATCTCTAACATTCTCAACATCTACCTTTCCTTTGCCTTTGTTGAACTCACTGCTAGGTGCCTTTGATGTTGTTGGACAATATCTACTTATGTGACTAGTCTTCAAGTAGCTAAAACATGTGGTTTGACTCAACCATCTTTTGTAGTCACTTCTAAAATGTGTTCTTATGTAATTTTCAGCAACATGTCCATACTATTGACAATAGTGACGACTATATCTAGTATTATAATCCCAATTATAAGAGTTTCGATTGTGCTTTACCTTTGTCTACTTGCTTGATGACAATTTAGGTTTTAGATCTGCACTCATATGCTCTATGTCCATACTTCTGATAGTTATAGAAATATCCTTCAAATCTTTGTGTGCTTATGGTCTTGGTTCTGCATTCATGTGCCTAATGTCCTTATTTGTTGCATTTGTGGTAGTGACACATGAACTTCTGCTAAGCATTTTGATTTGCAGCCTTGCTCTTGCAAACATTAGCAATATGACCTATCTTACCACAATTATGACAAGTAGGTTTGGAGTTCTTACCTCTGTTACTTCTTTCTTCACCACTTTTGGATGATTCTCCTTCTTTAGTACTGGTGTAACCCAATCTAGAAGTATCACTGTTGGATCTAGGGGATCTCATCAATTTCTCAAAGTACTTGATAGCTTCACTAGGTTTGGTGAAATTTTCAACAAACTCTTTTTCTCTTTTCAAATCATTTCTCAGTTGTTCATTCTGTAACTTCAATGTTGAGATCTCAATATCCTTTACATTAAATTCATGATTGAAAATCATCATTTGACTCAAAGTTTCCAATTGCATGTTAGCAATCCTATTTACCTCTAATGTTTTCTCTTCTAGTCTATTGATCAAAATCCTTTTCTCATCTTCAATCATGAATTTTTCTTCTATGGATTTCTTTTTTTGTTCAATGACTTCAAAAAGCAATATTGATTGGACTTCTTATTCTATTTTGAGATTTTTGACCTCTTCAATTAGGGTTCCATTTTTTTTCATCAGATCTACAACTGTTGCATCAAATTCACTTGTGTTTCCGTTTGCAAATGATTCAGTAGTGTCAATCTCTTGATAATGTGTGCTATTTTCTTCAATAGCTATTTATTTCCTTCCTTTCAATGATCACTTTAACTCATCTCTTTCTTCATTTTGCTAATGTAGGGCAAGTTGTATTTCAATATTCTAGTTCTCAATAGTCTTTCTCAACTTATAGACTTCCATCTCTAAGATCTTTCCTCAAAGGTGCAAGGTTTTTCTTTCAGAGATCTCTTTCTCTGATAAAAATTGTTAGAAATACAATAGGAAAGTAAACCCTAAGAGGGGGTGGGGGGGTGAATCAACTCTTAAAACTTTCAACCTCAAAAACATTCACCACACATCCATCTCACAATTTATGCATATAAACTAAAATATCAAATTAAGCATATATATCCATAGCATGAAAGTAAAAATATTCAATCACACATATGACACAAGATATTTGGTTACCCAAAAACCCTCCAAGGAGAAGGTAATACTAGGGTGGGGATGACACCTACAAATCTTTACCACTATAGTAATAAAGTGTATCCAATGAAGGTTACAATATTTTGATCATGAAACATGATCTACCCTATGAAAGGTTTTCTCTGTTAAAGGCTTACAAAGACTATTAGGTCTCACCTTGTTAAAGGATTTTTACACCTTGTTAGAAGTGTGCTTGATTAAAGGACTTTAACTTACAATGAAATAAGTACCCTATTAAAGGATTTACAACAACCTATTAAGACTACCTTTTTAAGATATTTGACTAATTCACTTGTTAGAATGTCTCAGCAATGATCTTTCAGTTAGCATTGTGTTGCTTGATGACATATCACCTCTTTCCTAATGTGTACTTAATCTTTTCTGATTAGATGTATCTCTGCTATCTTCTAATTCATTTCCTTTGTTTTCTTCTAACAAATTATACTATGCATCTCAATTCACAACTCCTTAGTCACCATGAAAGCTTTGTTTGTGCATGCAAGCCTTCTCTATTTTCTCTTTTCACACACATAATTTTTGTAGGGTTTGTCCTCCTTAAGAAGACCTAGGTGACTTAGGGTTAGGTATGAATCAATAGTTGTAATTCATCCATCTAGCTACTTAACTCTTCTCTTTTTCTAATTGGATGCATTTACTACATAGAGATTCATAATAAAGATTCATTCTTATCATCTAAGATTGTAAAACAATCCTTAAGTTGATTCCAAATAGGTTTACATAGAACTTTGTGCCATTACAAACAACTATGTCAAAACTGTATAGCTCAACATCTAAAGTCCTTGATGCTTAGCATTAACTATAACTTCAATGCTATAACTTGGCCTATGAATGACTCAACATCCATTGATCACTCAGCATCTAAATAACTCGACACATACTATATGCTTGGCACTTGAGTGACTCGACACTTACTAGTTACTCGACAATTGACTCATTCAACATATACTATTGCCTGGCACTTGAGTGACTCGACATGCACGGTTTGACATGTTATGCTCGACATGCATTACTTGTTTGGCATGAACTAAGTACATAACTTATAAATGACTAAAGTGTACAGACACTCATTTCTCAAAACCAATATGAGATAACATAAACTTACTAAAAGTTGAAAGATAGTTTGAGTGATATTATTTGTCAACTCATTACAATAATAAAATGCATGAAATTTATCTATGTAAAATTTCATCTCAAATGGGCAACTAGGTCAATAGTTATGACCTTTAAAGTATTTTCAGCACATTTTTTTTGTCTTCACTCCAAAATGCAAGGTTTTGTGCTTCTTGGTTTAATTTTAGTTGTGTTTGGATGATGAAGGTATAACACAACCATTGAAATTGCACAAATAAAATGTCATGGAATGGATCACTTCATGGAGAGGTTATACAAAGTTGGTCTAAAGGTTTCTCAACTTTGAAGTTTGTACTTAGAAAGTATCTCGGGTTTGAAGTAACTATACAAAATTGGTTCCCAACTATTTCAAGCTAACCTTTGAGTCATTTATGTCAAATCCTAATTGTCCTAAGTTGGATTAAAACTATTTAAAATGTTTCCAAAATATTTGATAAACTAAATTTTAACATTTTGTGAGAAGACATGATTTTATAAGATAATTTTTTTTATTATATCTTATTTCAAATGTAATAGTAGCATGCAAAAGATATTAGAAACCCATGTAGAAAGAAAATAATATCATTATCGAAGTTGAGGAAAGCTCAACCCACAACTCTCAAGAATCAATTGCATGCAAACACTTGTCACAAAAAGAGAGAAGCAAAGTTATGGGAGTTTAAATTTAGAGATCCATAGAAGATGAGGCATTCTTGATGTGTGAAAGATAAATTCAACTTGTATTGAATGAATGAATGTAAATGTGTAAATTAATAAAGAATGACCAATCCTTATAAAAGAAGATCAAAATCCTTATAATATTTAATTATTATATGCCTAATTTTTAGGTTAAGTAAAATAGAGATAATAAGAGACTTAAAAGTTAAATCAAAATAATTTAATTAATAAGAAAATCTTATTACTCCAACACCCCGCCTTAAGATAAACTTAAGGAGTAGCTAAAAAAACTAGAAACTACTATTGAAAGAAAACTTGGGTCTTGACAACAAGGCTTGATGAGATACCTAATCAAAACCAAACCTCTCTAGAGTGGAGAAATAGAGAAAACCACATGGTAGAAACTCTATCCCAAGAAGAGATGGAAAGAATGTTAACAAACCAGTGAAGGACTACAAAAGCCTCCAAACTAGAGAATGCCTAAGAAGATAGGAACAAAAAGATGATCATGAAGAACACCACTAAAGTATGAAGAAGCTAGAAAGATCTTTCAAAAAGTAACTATAGATCAAAAGAACCTCCACTAAAATAGAACATGACCAGATAGAGAAGACTATACTCTGCACGAGTGCCCTCAAATGACACTACTCAAATCAAGAGAAAAATAAAGGAAAATAACTAAACTCAAAGATACATATGGGATAAAATACCAAAGAATGGAGAGATGATCAATATAACATGGAAGGCTGCATCCAAAATAGGAACAAAATGAAGAGTATCTATATGGTAACTGATCCATCTCATCAAAATGCATAGGTAACTAGCCGCTGCATCCACCTAGTATATATAGGAATAAATATTAAATACATAGCTCACTCCATCAAACCAAGGAACCATAAGAAGCAATAGAAGCAACTGAAAAGTGGGCTAATAAACATCACATATCAAAAAAAACACAATCAAGATGCACAAAAGAATACATAATTTGTCACAAGGTGATCAATCTCAGAGATGTCATGAGGCTAATGCCATGAAAGGGACACTCACTAGGAAAAAGTGGATGGAAAAAAGGAAACATCAATGCCCCATGCCACTTAATTAGAATAGTGCATGCATAATGAAGCACAATATATGGTAGATCCCAAGAATATAATAATCTATATGAGCTCCTTGAGATGACACTACTCGAATTAGAAGGAAAAACAAGGTAAACAACTGAAGAAAAAATATAGATAGAAACATGACATTTTATCTTAGCACATTTGCATAAACATGCTACAATAGATATAAGAAATGATTAGAAGAGGCATACGATTAATACAATAGAAAGTACAAACCAATACGAGTCATCATAAGCAACAAAAATGATTCCCAAACTTGAAATAACCAAGATGTCCACCATAGTACAAAAAATGATAAAAACTAAATAGAGTGTACCTAGAGTGAAGTTTGGAAAAATAACTAGCATCACTAGAAAGAGAACATAACAAATTTCCAATGATATGAAGTTTTTCCAAAACAAAGACCATATTATCAAGATATGTCTCTTGGAGTGCAAAATAGAACCCCTGACTTTGAAAGTAAAAAATGCATTAAAAAACTAAAAAATGCCTATACCACTATAATAGGCTTGGAACCATCTTTTTGGTGATATCTCGTTTGTGGAAAAAAGAGTCCATATGCTCAAGATATAACCAAAAAATTGAAGGTAGGTCCAAATAGAGCCAAAATGGCTAACATGTGTGCTAATGTTGGTACCTATGTCAATGGATGAATAGCCCAAATATGATGTTCAAATGACCATCAAGGTAAAACAATGCAAGAAAAATCCCCCTTGCCAATTTTTTTTAGTATACTAGAAAATAGAAGGGTTCAGTACCAGAAAAAACCTAGTGGCCATGAAAATATTACCATGTGTAAAAAATGCATGCATGTGCAAAAAATAGTCTGTCGACCCTAGAAACCATGGTCAAGGTCAATAACCCACAAAACCACTATTTAAACCATAGTCAAACACCATAAAATACCAAATAGAGTAGGAGTTGTGTTTTGATGTGGAGCATAATCAAACTTAGAGTTTTATTCAACGCAATTTTTTTCCCATATTATTTCTATGGGGGTTTGGGGGTAGTGCTCCAAAGACAGGGTCAAGGGGTAGTGCCCTTACATGGTCCTAAGGTCGTGCCCCAAGTGCGCTTCCTATCATAGTACAGGATGGGGATGAGGGGCAATGCCCCTGCAGGGGTTTTTGGGGACAACACACCCGAAGAAAAAAATGCCCTTATATTGTAAAAGGTGTTAGCTACTATTTTTTTTTCTATTGGACAACTTATTCTAGCCCTAATTTTGTAAGCAACAAAATCTTGTATAAAAAGGCTTAAGGTTAGGGATTTCATAATGAAATGGTGATATTGTAGCTTCTTGTGGTGGTATTGAGCTACAAGGGATTGTGGATTATAATCACTGGATAATAATAATATTGGACTTGTTGTTGGTGTACATAGCCTAAGGATTGGATGAACCACGTTAAATCTTGGTGTCTTTTGTTCTCTTATGTGTGATCTAATATTTTTTTGGTATTGGTTATATTTTCATGTAACTGTTATTTCTGTCGAAGGTTAATCCTAAAATGTGGTATTAGAGCCAGATGGTCATCATTTTTTTAGTTTTTGTTTTTTAGCCATCCTCTCTAGGAAGGTCTCATGGTTAAGTGGGAGTCTCGCAGTTGATTGAGAGCATCAAAAAATGAGGGTAAGCTAAATGTGGAGAAGTTTAATGGACAAAAATTTCAGTTATGGAGGACACAAATGGAGGACTATCTTTATCAAAAGGATTTATGGAAGCCATTGGAAGGAAAATATGAGAAACAAGGAACTATGATAGATTGGGATAGGGAGATTTTAGATAGAAAGGCACTTGGAAGCATCCGATTATGCTTGGTACCATCAGTGAAATTTAATATTACAAAAGTGAAGATGACGAAAGAGTTGATGAAAATATTAGCAAAATTATATGAAAAGCCCTCCGCTTCAAACAAGGTATTTCTCATGAAGCATTTATTTAATATGAAGATGGTAGAAGGTGGATCTATTGTGGATCATCTAAGTAGTTTTAATATTGTTACTAGTCAGTTATCTTCTGTGGGTATTAATTTTGATGAAGAAATTAGGTCTCTCTTGATTTTTTGTTCTTTGCCTAAAAGTTAAAATGGCTTTTACTAATGGTTGTGAGTAATTCTGTTTCTAGATCTAATACCCTAAAATTTGATGATGTGATTGGTATTATTCTAAGTGAGGAAACTCTTAGGAAAACCTTATGTGGATCTACATCAGGAAGTGCTTTGAACACACAAAGCAGAGGTAGAACAACTAAGAGAGGAAATTTTTTTAGAAATCATGGGAAATTAAGAGGAAAGTCAAAGGGGAAGAGGTCTCAATCTAGAGGACCAAGATATTGTTGGTATTGTAGTAAATCAAGGCATAAGAATAAATATTATTGGACTTGAAAGAACAATGAAGGAGATAAAACAAAAGGGAACAAGGAGGAAAACATGGTAAGTAACAAATTTAAAGAAGATGCTTTTCTTCTTTCTTTAGAAAGTGTTGATGATTCATGAGTTTTAGGTTTTGGTACTTCATTTCATGCTACACCTCATAGAGGTTAGTTTATTGATTATGTCCAAGGGGATTTGGTCTTGTTTATTTGGGGGGTAATGAACCCTGTCAGATTGTTGAAAAAGGAAAAGTTAAGATTAAGTTGTAGAATGGGAATCATTGGCTACTACATGAGGTAAGACATGTTCCAAGGCTAAGTAGGAATTTAATTTCAGTAGGGCAACTTAGTGATGAGGGTTGTGTAGTTACTTTTAATGATAAAAATTGAAAGGTTTTAATAGGTTCCCTTGTAGTAGAAAAATTGTTGGAATTCTTTTAGAATAACTGAGAGAGAGGGGGGGGGGGGGGGGGGGTGTGAATCAATTATCCAAGGTCCAAATGTACAAATAAAACTTGTCTTATCTTAGTGAACCCACAAAACATTCATATCCATACATGCATTCAAATGAATATGTGAATACTTAAAACTTGCAGGTTACTATCTAATCAAATCATAAAAATGTAAAGTATGAAACACAACAAATTCATTAGCACACTTGACACAATAATTTAATGTGGAAACCCAATTTGGAAAAAATCACCAATAACATGCTACTCCTTTTTTCACTCTTCTGAAGTGATGCCCTGTGAAAGGCCAACCTTATTAAAGGTTACAATACACACTGTTAAATGTGACCTGGTTAAGGGATTTTAATCACCTTGTTAAAAGTGAGCCTTATTAGAGGACTTTAGTCCATTCACTTGGAATGCCACCCTATTAAAGGATTTACTAATGACTGTTAGGTTAACCTTAATCCAAAGGATTTACCCTAAATTGATATAATTGTTAGAGAGTAACAATAGAGCTTTGATCTGACACAACTTACAACTTCTCTTTGCAGATTATAGATCTCTATTCAGTCTTCCATTCTACTTGGCCTTTACACTTTTTAGTTCCAATACCTTGTTCACCCTTCAAGCATAATTCTCCTTAAGCCTTCATGCTTAGCATGCCATGCAAATTCTTCTCTTAGGTCACTTGATGAAGCAAAACTCTTAATTCCTTCTCCTTCTAGGTTCTCACATATGACTACTTTACTTCATGATTAGACATTCCTATAAATAGGAAATTAAGATACTTTGCCATTTTTTATCATCCATTTTAGGGTTTGGATAGATTAGGTAGGACACAATGCGTCTACCCCATATCTTGTATCTCTTCTAGAAACTTCTTCCTAGAATCTATTTGAATTTTCCTTAAAATGGTTTACATCAAATTCTATGTCACTAGCTCATCAATCTTATCTTCCTCTTGGTTCACAAGTTTCAAGAAAACAAACTTATCGACTTATATTTGGTGAATCTTTGATCTTTGTTGTAATGTAGTAGCTTGGCATTATCAATCTTCTAATGCTTGACACATACTGGGTTGCTCGACATCAACTATGAAATCACTCGACATCAACTAAAGTTTCCTGATGCTTGGCATCAACTAAACTTTACTTGACATCAATTATCTTGTTCAATATCCACTAGAATTTTCTTTTACTCAACTCCAAATGACTTTCTATTCGGCTTGTACTAACTTTTCTTGGCACCTACTATCCACTCGGTCAAGCTTGTTAGACATTGTTTGTTTAACTTGTTCTTCTAAACTTTCTTAGTGTAGCCAACATTTGTAACCTTAAGTAGATCATCAATACATCATGTCATCACTATCTTAAGTGATCCTTGTACTTCATTACATAATCATAACACAACCTTTCCTATAGGTGCTTTTGTTACATCATGCTGATCAAATCCTCATCATCAATCAGCTAAGTGATAGTACTTGACTCTATAAGCAATTGTCTTACCATCAAATAGCAGGTTTAACATTAGTGACAAAACAATGATTGAAACACATAACAATCTTTCTAGTCAATGATCTTTTCAATCAGATTTGAACAATCTCCCTTTTTAGAATTGATGGCAAACCAAACTGATCAATCAAGTCAATCAAATGATGAACATATTATTCAACCAAACTAACTAGGTTAAAATAGTAAGACGATACCAAAGAGAAAACTTGTATTGAAATTTCTCCCTCTATCAACAACTTCCATCTTTTGATTAGGTTACAAAACTCTTTCTTATAACTCCCTTTGAGTTCCTTCTTGTATCGTTCTTATATCTCCCTCTTTCTTTCTGGCTCTTTGATCAATGTCTCCCTCTTTGATCAGTAGATCAGTTTAGGACTTTCGCCCACTTTTCTTTTGCATTTGATCAATAAAACTCTTCTTTCTTCCTCATTTTTATATCTCCCTCTTAGCTTTTGATCAATTTCTGCTATTTCTCCCTCTTTGACAACAATGCCAAAGACATATACCAAACACTTGACATCTTTAATACATGCAGATATAAGCTTTTGTAGGTTCTTCAATTTCTCCCTTTATCACCTTGCTTGTGACTAATTTGAAGTTTCAACTCTGTGATTACTTTAGGCAGTTCCTAAAGTAAGATCCACAACATCAATTTGTATTATATGAAGATCAACTTGTTTCATGGAGGACACTCCCTTTGTTTCTTACATAGCCTTTGATAGGGGTATCACCCCTAGTTTACCTCTTAGATACTCATAAAAATCCTTAGATAATGCTTTTGCGAAGATATCAACAATTTTTTCTTTTGCGTTAACATATTCCATATTCACCTCTTTATCTTGAACCAACTCTCTTACATAATGATACTTGATTGCAATATGCTTAGTCTTTGTATGCATTACTAGATTCTTTAATATATTAATAACACTTGTATTATCACAATAAAGTATCACTAGTTCCTTGATCTCTTCTTTCATTCCTTTAAGTATCTGTTTGATCCATACAATGTTTGTGCAATTGATAGCAACAACAACATATTTTGCTTCAACAATAGATTGGGAAGTACAACTCTGTTTCTTACTAGTTCATGTAACTAGTCTTTTGCCTAAGAAGAATGCTTCTCCACTGGTGCTCTTTCTGTCATCAATGTTTCCAGCCCAATCAACATCAATGTAGGCTCTTAGTTCAAACTTTTTATTCTTCTTATAGTATAAACCAAACTCTTCTATTCCTTTTAAGTATCTCATTATTCTCTTCATAACCATTAAGTGATTCTTCTTGGGATTAGCAGAGAATCTTACAACTATCCCTACAGACAATGCAATATTAGGTTTTCTATGTACTACATATTGCAATTTTTCAATCATGGATCTGTATAATGTTTGATTCACCTCAACTAAACCATCATTCTTTAATAGCTTGAAAACTGTCACCATAGGTGTACTTACTGGTTTGTAATCCTCTAATCCAAATGTCTTCAATGTCTCTTTTGTGTACTTTGAATGAGTGATACACACACACACACACACACACACACACACACACCATGTTTCATTTGGTATACTTGTAATCTCACAAAGAATTTGATCTCTCTAAATATAGACATTTCAAATTCTTGCTTTATCTAATTTGCAAAGTTCTTACATAAAGTATCTTGTCCTCCAAATATGATATCATCAACAAATATTTCATATAATAAAATACCTTTGTCTTTTTTTGTCTTCATGTATAAATTATTGTTATCATTAGTGCTTTCAAATCCAATCTTCACAAGATAAGTATGAAGTCTTTCATACCATGCTCTTGGTGCTTGTTTCAAACCATATAGAGCTTTGTGCAGTCTACATACCATGTTCTTATTGTCTGCATCAACAAATCCTTCTAGCTATTCTATTTAGACTTCCTCTTCTAGTATGCCATTTATAAATGCTGATTTAAGATCCATCTGATAAACTTTGAAACTTTTGTATGTAGAGTAAGCAAGCAGAGTTCTTACTCCTTCCATTCTTGCAACAGGGGCAAATGTCTCACCATAGTCAATTCCTTCTTCTTGTGCATATCCTTTGCAAACTAATCTTTCTTTGTTTCTTGTCACTTCACCATTCTCATCTAGCTTGTTTATGAATACTCACTTGGTGCCAATCACATTCTTGTCTTCAAGTCTAGGAACTAGACTCCATGTTTTGTTCCTCTCTATCTGCTGAATCTCTTCCTCCATAGCCTTGTACCGATCATCATCTTCTAATGCATCTTTTACTGTCTTAAGTTCCTTCATGATTAAGAAACACGATTCACTTCTCAATCTATTTCTTGTCATTGGCCTAACATCTTTATTTTCAATGATTTGATCTATAGGATGATGTCTTTTGACATATTTAGACAATCTTGGCTCATTTCTTGTAACTTCATTTTGTTTCTTAGTTTCAGAGTCATTGCATATGTCTTTGTTAGGTATCTCAACATCTCTTTCATGTGTGTTAATCTCTGAATTAGAATGTACATTTTCTTTATTTTTCAACTCAGCATTTGAATGTAGCTTGGTTCCTCAATGTAACTCGGCATTCACAAGGATTGACTCAGTAGTCACTGAAACTTGTTGATTTTCTACTTTATTTGCTGAATTTTCTTTAGTAGTCATACCTTCATAAAAGTATACAAATGATTTGTATTCTTCTAGTTCTTTCATAGGTTTATTCTCATGTACTTCAATAAATTCATCAAAATTCACATTTGCACTTTCCACAATTTTGTTAGTATTAGTATTTAAACACTTGTAAGATTTACTTCTTGTGGAGTAACCAAAGAATATTCCTTCTTCACTTTTTCAATCAAGCTTTCTATTCCTAACATATTTAAGAATATAACATTTACTTCCAAATATCTTAAAGTATTTTACATTGGGTGGATATCCATACCATAGTTCAAAAGGTGTTGAGTGAGTACCTTTCTTGATTTGCACACAGTTCAAGGTATATACAACAGTACTTATAGCTTCTCTCCAATATTTTAGAGCAACATTCTTCTCCATCATAAGTGTTCTAGCATTTCTTCTTTTAGTAATTTCATTTTGTGGAGGGGTCCTAGGAGCAGATGTCTATCTTTTGATTCCTCTTTCATTACAAAAGATTTCAAACTCATTAGATGTGAATTCTCCTCCTTTATGTGATCTCAAAATTTTTAGACTCTTACCTATTTCCTTCTCAACTCTTGCTAAGTACCACTTAAACATTTCTAAAAGCATCAGATTTCTGTTTTAGAAATATGACAATCATCATTCTAGAGTAATCATCAACAAATAGCATAATGTACTTATCTCCTTTGCAGCTTTGCACTTCAATTTGTCCACATAGGTCAGTATGAACAATCTCTAGTATTTGTTTAGAGGTATAAGCTTTACTCTTAAAGCTTGACTTTGTAATTTTTCCTAGTTGACATTGTTTGCATACTACATTATTAGGTTTCTTCAATTTAGGCAAACCTCTAACTTTCTTCATGTTACTGATACTAACCAAGTTATCAAAATTAACATGACATAACCTCTTGTGCCATAGCCATACATTATCAAATCTTGTAACAAGACAAGTAGCATCCTCTATATCTAATCAACTTTCCATCAGTATCATATATCTTGGCAATCTTATTTTTAAACTCAACTTTGCATCCAAAATTGTTCAGTTGTGACACAATAAGTTATAATTCAATCCTTCAACATAGTAAGCATTGTCACATGAAATTTTGTTTGTGAGTTTGATAGAGCCTTTTCCTTTTATCAAACATGGTGCATCATTACTAAACTTACACTATTTCCATCATAACAAGTTAAGGTAATGAACTTAATTTTGTCTCCAATCATGTGATGTGAGCATCCACTGTCAATGATCTATTTATCATTTTTGTTTACACAAGTCACAAGTGTAGTTGCCTCATCTTCATTAGATTCATCCTTCATGGCAACATATACCACTTTATCATCATATTCATCAGAGTCATGTTCATCAGTAATGTAGCATGATTTCTTGACTTTGTCTTTGAAATCTCTGTTGTCATCTTTTGTTCTGTTCTTGTACTTGTTTTCTTCTCTGTAGTTCTTCTTCTATGTACATTTTGCAGCAATATGACCAACCTCATTGCAATTGAAACAAATGATGGGTAACTTACCTTTAAACTTGTCTTTACCTTTGTGAAATCTTCTTGCTAGTGGTGCTTCCAATTGTTCAACATCTTCTTCATCTATATCACTATCACTAGATGCATACTTTATCTTTCTCTTCTTCTTCTTTTGCTTCACCTCATTAGAATCATTTAATAAAAATTTAGCTTTGAAAGTAGACTCAAGACTCTCTGGTTTGTAATTATCAAAGTTAGATAGCCCAAAAGTAGCAAGTCTACCTACCAGACCTTCAAGGGTTAGATTATTCACCGGTATAGATCTCAACTCTTAAATTGTAGAAACTCTAATAGCATAAACAAGTAGTAGTGTTCTCAAGACTTTACTTAACACAATATCATCATCTATATGATGAGTAGCATCTTTTATTGCACTAACAACTTTTTTTTATCCTAGCAACATATTGAAAAATATTCTCACCTTCTTCCATTCTCATGTCATCAAACTTACCTCTAAGGCTCTCAGACTTGGCTCTTTGAACATTTTTGTCTCCTCCATAGATGGTGGTTAGGGCATCCCATATCTTCTTTGCAGTCTCACATCCCTTGATATCATTGAATTTGGCATAGCTTAGGGTAGAGGCAATCTCCAACATCTCCTGATTGTGTTCTTTCTTCCTCTTCATATCTTCAACAGTTAGGGCTCTTGCTAGATCAACATTTTCCACTATAATGGTAGATTATGCACGATCTCCAAGTCCTCCAAGGTGTAGCTTTAGTAGACTTTTCCATGTAGGAAAGCTATTTCTATTAAGCTTGGGTACATCTCTTTTTGACATCTTGATCTTTGTACTTCTAGTACCTTCAAACTAGTCCACTTAAGAAGATGGCTCTAATACCAATTTTTGAAATTCTTTTAGAATAATTGAGGGTGGGGGGGCAGGGGGGGTGGGGTGGGTGAGGTGGGGGGTGAATTAGTTATGCAAGGTTCAGATGTACAAATAAAACTTTTCTTATCTTAGTGAACTCATAAAATATTCATATTCATGTATGCATTCAAATGAATATGTGAATACTTAAAACTTGCAGGTTACCGTCTGATCAAATCGCAGAAATGTAAAATATGAAATACAACACATTCATCGGTACACTTAACACAATGATTTACTGTGGAAGCCCAATTTGGGAAAAACCACCAGTAACATTCTACTTCTTTTTCACTCTTCTGAAGTGATGCCCTGTGAAAGGCCAACCCTATTAAAGGTTACAATACACAATGCTAGATGTGACCTGGTTAAGGGATTTCAATCACCCTGTTAAAAGTGAGCCTTGTAAGAGGACTTTAGGCCATTCACTTGGAATACCACCTTGCTAAAGGATTTACTAATGAATGTTAGGTCAACGTTAATCCAAAGGATTTACCCTAGATTGATATAATTGTTAGAGAGTAATAATAGAGCTTTGATTTGAAACAACTTACAACTTCTCGTTGCAGGTTACAGATCTCTGTTCAGTCCTCCATTCTACTTTCCCTTTACACTTTTTAGTTCCAATAGCTTGTTCACCCTTCAAGCATAAATCTCCTTAAGCCTTCTTGCTTAGCATGCCATGCAAATTCTTCTCTTGGGTCACTTGATGAAGCAAAACTCTTAATTCCTTCTCCTTCTAGGTTCTCACATATGACTACTTTACTTGATGACCAGACATTCCTATAACTATGAAATTAAGATACTTTTCCATTTTCTATCATCCATTTAAGGGTTTGGATGGATTAGGTAGGATATAATGTATCTACCCCATATCTTGTATCTCTTCTAGAAACTTCTTCCTAGAATCTATTTGAATTTGCCTTAAAGTGGTTTACATCAAATTTTGTGCCACCATCTCATCAATCTTATCATCCTCTTGGTTCACAAGTTTCAAGAAAACAAACTTGTTAGCTTATATTTGGCAAATTTTTGATCTTTTTCATAATGCAGCAACTTGACATTATCAATCTTTTGATGCTCCACACATACTACATTGCTTGACATCAAATATGAAAGCACTCAACATCGACTAGAGTTTACTGATGGTCAACATCAACTAAACTTTACTCGGCATCAACTATCTTGCTTGGCATCCACTAGAATTTTCTTTTTCTCAGCTCCAACTGATTTTCTACTCGGCTTGTACTAACTTTTCTTAGCACCTACTATCCACTCAGTCAAGCTTAGAAAACATACTTTGTTTAACTTGTCTTTCTAAACTTTTTTAGTGTAGCCAACATTTGTAACCTTAAGTAGATCATCAATACATCATGTCATCACCGTTTTAACTAATCCTTATACTTCATTACATAATAATAACTCAACCTTTCCTGTAGGTGCTTTTGTTACATCGCGTTGATAAAATCCCCCTCATCAATCAACTAAGTGATAGTACTTGAATTTATAAGCAATTGTTTTACCAACAAATAGTAGGTTTGACATCAGTGACAAAACAATGATTGGAACACATAATACTCTACCTCATAACAATCTTTCTAGTCAATGAGCTTTTCAATCAGATTTCAACAAAAATGTGTGAATGTAGGAACCTTATATCTTTGTATAGGTCATACTGTTCCTTCTACTTTGATTGTTTTAGAGAAGAATGAATGTTTAAGAACAATTGCTGCAATTGAGTAGGAATAACCAATAGTTGTTGTAGATTTCGATACAACACTATGGAACCATAGAATTGGGTACATGAGTGAGAAATGTATGAAAGTACTTCATTCAAATAAATTTTTACCAGGTCTAAAATATGTTAATATGGACTTTAGTGAAAGTTGTGTGTATGGAAAACAAAAGAAAGTGAGCTTTGTGAAGACTAGGAAGGAAAAGAAAAGGGAGAGATTAGAGCTTGTGCATACAGATATATGGGGACTAGCCCATGTATCTTCCCTTGGTGGCTCTCATTATTATGTTACATTTAGTGATGATGCAACTAGAAAAGTATGGGTTAATTTTCTTAGACATAAAATTGATGCATTTCAAACTTTTAAGAAATTAAAATGCTTAGTTGAAAATGAGACTGGTAAGATATTTAAAATATCCTAGATCTGTTAATGGTGTTCAATATTATAATCATGAATTTGAAGATTATCGCTCCACCAATGGTATTTTTAGACCAAAAATTGTTCCAAGGACTCCATAAGAAAATGGAGTGGCTGAACGCATGAACAAGACTATAATAGAGCGTGCAAGGAGCATGAAGTTACATATTGGGTTGCCCTTAAACAAGTTGGAGGAGGCTATCAATATTGCTATATATTTGATTAATAGAGGTCCCTCTACTCCTTTGGGCTATGGTATTCTAGAGGAAACATGAAATGGTAAGAAGGTGAGTTATTCTTTTCTCAAAACCTTTGATTGTGAAGGATTTGCTCATATGGATTCTGAAAATAGAACCAAGCCAGAAGATAAGTCAAAGAAATGTGTATTTATTGGATATAGAATTGATGAATTTGGTTATAGGGTTTGGGGTTTTAAAAATCATAAAATTGTAAGAAGCAAGGATATCATATTCAATGAGAAAGTGTTGTACGGAGATCTATTGCAATGACATTAGAAGAAAGAAGATGATTATGTATTGCTAGATGATACTTCAAAAGATGACATTCCAACAGTTTCTCATGATGTGCAACAACCACAACAACAAATACAACACACACTAGTGACTGTTAGAGGATCAACAAGGCTAAGTAGATCTCTAGAAAGAGTTTCTCCCTCTTTGTATTCTATTTTACTTACTAATGTTGGTGAACCTAAATGTTATGATGAAGTTGTGCAGGTGGATGCTTGCAATGGAAGATGAAATGGATTCCTTTTGAAAAATAAAACTTGGGATTTATGGAAGTTGCTTGTAGGTAAATGGGCTTTACAAAATAAATGGGTTTATAGGTTGAAAGAAGAGGATGGAGGTAAGCAAATTTTTAAAGCCAGGTTAGTGCTAAAAGGATATTCACAGAAAAAAGACATTGATTTTGATGAGATATTCTCTCCTATTATAAAATTAACTTCTATTCATACTATTTTATGTATTGTGGCTACTGAAGATTTGCATTAGGAGAAGCTTGATGTTGAAACAACCTTCCTTCATGGTGATCTGGATGAAGAAATATATATGGCGCAACCATAGGGATTTGAGGTCAAAGGTAAGGAGAACTTAGTGTGTAGATTGAAGAATAGTTTATATGGCTTGAAGCAAGCACCTAGGCAATGGTATATGAAATTTGACAGTTTTATGCATGAGCATGGATATAGTAGGTGTCATTTAATCATTGTGTTTATTTTAAGAGGTTGGATGATGATAACTCCATTATTTTATGTTTATATGTTGATGATATGCTTGTAGTTGGGTCTAACATGGATCACATTAAGGGGCTAAAATGCAAGTTAGCACATGCATTTGCTATGAAGGATTTTGGGGTAGAAAAGTATTGATATGAAGATTTGCAAAGATAGGAAGAACATAAAATTGACATTATTTCAGGCTGATTATATTGTGAAGGTGTTGCAATGTTTCTCTATGGAGAATGCTAAAGTTGACAACACACCTTTAGCTATTCATTTGAAGTTGACTAAGGAGATGTGTCCAAATATACAAGAAGAGGAGAATTAGATGTCCAAGGTACCTTATGCTTTAGCTATAGGAAACTTGATGTATACTATGGTATGTACGAGGCCATATATTGCACATGCGATGAGAGTTGTTAGCAAGTATATGAGTTATCTAGGAATTGAGCATTGGAATGCAGTTAAATGGATTCTCAGATATTTGAGAGGAACATATAGTAAGTGTCTACATTTTTGAGGCTCTACTAATGATTTACAGGGCTATGTTGACTCAGATTTGGCAAGGGATATTGATACCAGGTAGAGTTCTACAAGTTATGTATTTACCATTGGTGGGGTAGCAGTGAGCCAGGTTTCTTGATTGTAGAAGGTTAATGCTTTATCCACTACAGAGGCAAAGAATGTTGTTTCTATAGAGGCAGCCAAGGAGATGATATGGCTTTAGATATTCATGGAAGAATTGGGACATCTATAGAGGGATAATTATTTGTTTATAGATAGCCAGGGTACCATTTATCTTGTAAAGAATCCAACTTTGCATTCAAAGACAAAATACATACAGTTGTGGAACCATTTCATTCAGTTAGTTTTAGATGATGGACAATTAAAGCTAAACAAGATACATACATATGATAATCCAATAGATAGGTTTACCAAGGTAGTAACAAGGGAGAAGTTGAACTCCTCTTAAACTTTGGTTGGTCTTCTAGACTAAGCAAAATAAAAGAACAACAAAGTCTAGGGTGGTTTGATATTCTAGTGGGAGCTACAAGTTTAATAGTTCTATGATCAATCTCCAAGTGGGCGGTTATTGTCATAGATTCTGATCAGTCTTCAAGTGGGAGATTGTTGTGATGTAGAGCCTAATTAGACTCATAGGTTTATTTGGTGCAGTTTTCTACCCATATTATTTCTATGAGGGTTTGGGGGCAGTGTTCCCAAGATGGGGTCAAGGGGTAGTGCCCCTGTGGGGTCTTGGGGTAGCACCCCAGGTGCACTCCTTATTGAAGTATAGGTGGGGTTGAGCGGCAATACCCCTACAGGGATTTTGGTGGTGGCACCCCTGAAGCCAAAAATGGCCTTATATTGTAAAAGGCATCAATTACTATTTTTTTTTCTATTGGATGACTTATTCTAGCCCTAATTTTGTAGGCCAAAAAAGCTTGTATAAAAAGGCTTAGGATTAGGGATTTCATAATGAAATGGTGATATTGTAGCTTCTTGTGGTAGTATTGAGCTATAAGGGATTGCAAATTGTAATCATTGGATAATAATAATATTGGACTTGCTGTTGGTGGATGTAGCCCAAGGATTGGGTGAGCCATGTTAAATCTTGGTGTCTTGTGTTCTCTTCTGTGTGATCTATTATTTTCTAGTATTGGTTATATTTGTATGTAACTATTATTTTCATCTAAGGTTAATCCTAACAAGTTGTTAGAGTGGGTTGTCGTTGCATTAAAAGACCAATTTGTCAATGCCTAATAGAAACACTCAACTTATAGTACATAAGATGAAATTAAGCCCTTATCACCAATCCCTAGGGGAGTGCTAATTTTTTTCCAACAATCTCCCCCTTAGCATGACCCGAGAGCCTAAGGATTCAAACTTGTGACCAAGCTTTGATACCACTTTTTAGAGTGGGTTTGTCATTGTACCAAAAGATTGATTTGTCAATGCCTGATACAACCACTCAACTTATAGTACATAGGAGGTGGTTAAGTTGTCACAAATCTTGAGGGTGCACTAAAAAAATTTCCAACAAGACTATAAGATGAAACTACCTTGTTATGATGAAAAATTGCCTTTAGAGACTGAAAACCCACCCTAAATACTAAAAACCACTAATTAGTGGGAAAAATCACTAATAAACAATGAAATCTACTTGAATTTGATGGTAAACCACTCATATAATGTTGAAATGATCATCAAAAGACTGCCAAAAAAGATTAGAAACTACTTGCACAAAATTGAGTAGGTTGTTTGTTGGGTACACCATGTGACCGGTAGACATTTGACCATGTGACTAAGATGACCATTGATTAGTGAGTTTTCCTTGGGGCTACATGAGGCATGTGAGGTGCATGAGCTACATGAAAAAGGATGGCCATGGCCCAATAACCTTTCAAAAAAGGAACCCACCCGTTTAAAAGGGAAATAAACATGTATAGAGGTCTTGCCAATCACGCGGGTAGTACTCAATAGGGTCAATCAACTCTAAAGGGAAATTAACATACAAGCCTGCACTATTCATACTAGTTTGACCATGTGGGAGCCAACAAAGCATGCACCCAAAATTTGAGTATTTCATCAAAAAAAGTGTTCCACCCAAACAACTATAGGTTAAAGGACAGGGGCTCAATTTTGGGGAAAAAAACATGCTAAGGTGGCGCTTAAGAGGGAGACTAAAACACATCTAGAAACATGTACAAATTTATGGTACTAAAAAGACATAGTAGAGGTAGAGGGCCTACGTGTTGGGGGATCAGAAAGGCTACTATTAGAGAGACATGGTACATGCCTTGAGTGGCAGGACCTCAAAAAAATCCCTCTCCCTTTCCCAAAAATAATCCACTCTATTAAAAGGGTATGCAATTTTATTTTGATATTAAAAAAATTTAAGAATCAGTTATACATAAAGTACACTTACTGTTGGAATATTCAAATGGGAAGAGTACTTCTAAGAGGGGGAGGGGGGGTGGGTGAATCAAAAGTAACCAATTGTCATCCTTTTAAACCCCTAATAACATATAACTGAAATTAACATGTATCAAAGTAAACAAACTTAAAATGAGAGCATGCATCAACACATAACACAAGAGATTTTGGTGACCCAGAAACCCTCCAAGAATAAGAAGGTAAAACTAGGGTGGGGATGACACCCACAAAAATTACTGTAGCAATGAGTTCAACCAATTCTAATGGTTTGCCTTGTTAAAGGCTACAACACACTGTTAAATGTGACCTGTTGAAAGGATTTACAAACAATTTAGGTGAAGTGTCACCCTATTAAAGGATTTACATGAAGGTTGTTAAACCTACCTAATACATAGGATTTTCTTGTCCTTCTCCAAAGGCTCTCCTACCTAGCTATTAAACTAACCTATCATCATAGGATTTCAACTTCTAATACAATTGTGAGAGAGTATTAGAACATTTAACCTAATTGAATGCAATCTTGAACTGCTGGGTTCAAGCACTTGATCTGCTCTTTCTCTTCTGATCCTTGCTTGATCTAATCTTTTGAATATGTCCTCTATTATGTTTTGATCATCTAGATAAATGCTATCCCTTCCACTAAGTCTTTTCTTCTTCACACTAAAATTTCACTATAATCTCCCCTTTGCTATTTTTCTTTCCATTCATACAATAGTTCATTCTTCCTCCTTATAAAGAATGTGAAGACTTAGGGTTAGGTATGGATCTATGATCTAAATTGAATCTCAAATTCTCACTCATACTTTGCATTTTTCTTATTGGTTGCATGCCTTTACCATTTTTCTGATTGGTTGCATGCATATTTCATAGGGAATGCAAATGACTCGTCCTTATCCTTTTTCCCTTTCAAAATTTCTCTAAGTCAGCTTCCAAAAATGGTTTACATCTTAGTTTGTGCAAGTACAAACTCTAATGTTGATCTTTTGTTGCTCGGCACATGAAGTCTTACTAATGCTTGGCACATACTATTTTTGGATTGCTTGGCATCAACTATGTTTCTTGGTTTGCTCGACACCTGTTGTATCTTGTATCACTTGGCATATGTTGTTTTGAGTTGCTCAACATCTGAATGATTCTATTACTTGGCACATGAACAATTCTTGGATCACTTGGCACATACTATATTGTAATCTGCTTGGTACTTACTATGACTCGACATCTATTAAAATTCTAGCTTGGCATTTATTGTGTACTCAACATACATAGTGAAAATGGTTAAGTGTGTTGACACTCATTTCTCAATACTATTTATTTGACCAAAAATCTCCCCCTTTAACATGAGTGTCAAAAAAACTTAACTTGTTGAAAATGAGAATAGAGTAACTGAGAGGGGGAGGGGGTGAATCAGTTACTAAAAAAACTTTCCGCAGTCCCTAAGATGTCTGACTATACCTTTGAACTGATTAATAAAATGTTGAAACTTGATAATGCAGCAAATGATAAATATTAAGAACTGATATGATATCATGCACAAAGTAATTTAGCAATTAAGAACACAAGAGACACCAGTTTTAACGTGGAAACCCAATATGGGAAAACCACCAATGTAATTTTTTTCACTCTTCTGAAGTGAGCCCTGTTAGGAGCCAAACCTGTTAAAGGTTACAAAAACACACTGTTAGGTGTGACCCTGTTAAAGGATTTAATCACTCTGTTAGGAGTGGCCTTGCTAGAGGTCTTTAGAACAATTCAACTGAACTGTCACCTTGTTAGAGGATTTATTGAATGGCTGTTAAACCAACTCTGTTAAGAGATTTTGAATACACTGTTACAATGGTTAGAAAGCAACAATGAAATGACCTGATATAATGTGCAACTTATCTTTGCTGATTGCAGATCTCTGTTATGTTTGACTGAATCCTTACTGATCAAATACAAATTTGCAGCTCCTTTAACACATCTGATCCTCCATCAAACTTTTCTCAACATTCGCCTCTTCATACTATAATTCACATTCATAACTTTTTCATAATCACACACTTTAATTCATAACTTGAATGACCATATATACCTTTTAGATTATCTTAGTCAGCTCAAATTACTGACTAAAACAAAAAATTACAATAGTCGGCTAGAAGTAATTAATTATCAAATCCCTATACTGGCCGACCCTGCACGGTGAACTTTATTTAGAAAAGAATTCCTGTGTTAAGCGACTGAGCTCGGTTGATACAACAAACTTTGTGACAAACCATCAATCGTCGAGAGAATTTGGTAATTACTGAGTTTCCTGAGATAACCGAGTGAGCTCGGTGGAAACTAACCTTTGGAGACCGAGTGAAGCTCGGTTAACACTGATTTTTCCATAATTCATTTGGTGACCGAGTGAGCTCGGTGGAAACTACCCTTTGGAGATCGAGTGAATCTTAGTTAACACTGGCTTTTCACATTTCCTTCGTTGACCGAGTTATCTCAGTTAATACTGTCTTCCACATTTCCTTTGATGACCGAATGAGCTCGGTTGGTACTGTAAATTGCATTGCAGACTGTCTGAGCTCGGTGAACTTGAGACTAATGATTGATATGACATTTGTGTGACATCAAGGACAACATTATCCAACAATCTCCCCCTTTGGAATTGATGGCAACACAACAAGTCATAACAGAAATGAAATTTTGAAAACAAGTAACAGACTTCTCCCTCTTTCAATAGTCTCCCTCTGTTAAGGGACTTCATGGAAAACTTTTCAAAACTTCACAAATTTCAGAAGGATATGACAGTAAAATCTCTCCCTCTTTGACAACGTATGCCAAAGACAATAGAAGTTAACTGATTTATAATGTACCTTTAGTACTGATTCATATGCAATGATTTTTGATGAAGCTGCATCAACAGATAGATCTTCAATCCTGTATGCGTTGATGCATTACTAGAAACTTATTTCTAGTGGATTTCAGATAGGGGAATGACCCCTAACTTACCTCTGAGATACAAAAATGCATCCTTAGGTAAAGGCTTTGTGAATATGTCAGCAATTTGTTTTTTTGTATGGACATATTCCAATCTGATCTCCTTGTCTTGTACCAACTCTCTGACAAAATGATATTTTATTGCAATATGCTTGGTCTTGGAATGCATCACTAGATTCTTAGATATGTTGATTGCACTAGTATTGTCACAGAACATGACAATTGGTTCTTTGATTTCCATCTTCATTCCTTGTAATAATTGCTTAAACCAAACAATATTTGAATAGTTCACTGCTGTAGCAACATACTCTGCCTCTGCTGTAGATTGGGATGTACAATTCTGCTTTTTGCTTGTCCAGGAAACTAATCTTTTTCCAAGAAAGAATGCTCCTCCACTTGTGCTTTTTCTGTCATCAAGGTTTCCTTCCCAATCAGCATCAGTAAACACTTTCAAATCCAAATTACCTCCAAATTTGTACCATAAGCCATAGTCTTTAGTTCCTTTCAAATATCTCATTATTCTTTTGATTGCCATCAAGTGAGTTTCTCTTGGCTTTGCTGAAAATCTTGCAACAATACCAACTGCAAGGGCAATATCTGGCCTGGTATGAACTACGTATTGCAATTTTCCAATCATAGATCTATACAATGTTTGATCTACCTCTTTGGATTCATCATCTTTGGTAAGTTTCAATCCAATACACATTGGAGTTCCAACAGGTTTATAGTCCTCCATACCAAACTTTTTCAATATCTCCCTGATGTATTTTGATTGAGTGATGTAGATGCCATTCTTATTTTGTTGAATTTGAAGACCAACAAAGAATTTTATTTCACCAAACATAGACATTTCAAATTCCTTGTTCATTTGTTCTGAAAATTCTTTGCAAAGATCATCATGCCCTGTGAAAATAGTACCATCTACAAATATTTCTGCCAAGACAATCTTATTATCTGGACCTTCCTTTATATACAAGCTACTATTATCATTAGTTCTTTGAAAACCAATCTGAATAAGATAGTTATGAAATATTTCATACCATGCTCTAGGGGCTTGTTTCAGACCATACAGTGCCTTGTGTAATTTGTAGACCATGTCTCTTTTATTTGGATCAACAAAGCCTTCAGGTTGTTCAATGTAAACCTCTTCATCCAATATTCCAATGAGGAATGCTGACTTGACATCCATCTTATAAACTCTGAATCCTTTGTGAGAAGCATATGCAAGTAAGGTTCTGACTCCTTCTAATCTTGCAACAGGAGCAAAGGTTTCTCCATAATCTATGCCTTCTTCTTGAGAGTATCCTTTACATACCAATCTGGCTTTGTTTCTGGATACTTTACCATCTTCAGTCAACTTGTTTCTGAATACCCACTTGGTTCCAATTACATTCTTATTTTTAGGCCTGGGTACTAGAGTCCATGTCTTGTTCTTCTCTATCTGTTCTATTTCCTCGTTCATTGCCTCAATCCAACTATCATTTGTTAATGCATCTTTAATGCTTCTAGGTTCAAAATCAGCAAGTAAACAAGTATTTTTTAGTTTGCTTCTTGTCAAAGTTCCTTCAGACTTGTCTCCAATGATCTGATCGGGTGCATGATGCCTCCTGACATATTTAGCTAATATAGGTTCTTTGCCTCTTAAATGAGTTTCATTGCTATCTCCTTGTGCTTCAATTTCATGTTCAGGCTGTTCTGGTTCGGTAAGAATTGGCTCTAGTGCTTCAAACTCGGTAGATACTTGCTCGGTAGTGTCTGAATGTTGCTGTGGCTCAGTTTTAACTTTTTGTAGCTCAGTTACTGCTGACTCGGGAGTTGAGGATTCTTGAGTGAACGATATGCTTGGTATAGTATCTAGTTCAATGTAAACAAATCTTCTGTAATATTCAAGTACCCTTTTTTTTTCTTTTTTAGATTTCTCTGCAAACTCATCAACTTTCACATGTGCACTTTTTATAACTTTGTGAGTGGATAGATTTAAACATCTATATGCTTTGCTTTTGCAAGAATATCCTAAAAATATTCCTTAATCACCTTTTATATCAAATTTTCCTTTTCTTGATTCATTCAAAATATAACATTTGCTTCCAAATACTTTTAGATAACTTACATTGGGTTTGTAGCCATACCATAATTCATAGGGAGTTTTGAATGAGTCCTTCTTCAACTGTACTTGGTGTAAGGTATGAACTGTAGTGCTGATGGCTTCCTTCCAGTATTTGATAGCAACCTTCTTTTCTATCATCAAGGTTCTTGCACAATCCATGATAGATCTATTTCTTCTTTCAGCTATTCCATTTTGTTTAGGAGTTCCTGGTGCTGAGACCTGTCTTTTAATACCTTTTTCAATGCAGAAGTTGTTGAATTCATGTGAGATGAATTCACCACCTCTATCTGACCTTAAGCATTTTAGTCTTTTTCCTGTTTCTTTTTCTATTCTTGCTAAATACCATTTGAATTTCTCAAATGCTTTTGATTTGTTCCTTAGATACATGACAGTCATCATTCTTGAGTAGTCATCAAAAAAAAGAATGAAATTTTTTTCTCCAGTATAGCTTTCTATTCCAATGGGTCCACATAAATCAGTATGCACAATTTCCAATATATCTTTAGACTGACAGTTCTTACTTTTAAAACTAGTCTTTCCCATTTTACCAATCTAACAATTCTTGCATAGTCCAACCTCAGGTTTCTTAATGTTAGGAATGCCTCTTACCTTTTTGAATTTGCTTATTTTTACCAGGTTATAAAAATTGACATGACACAACCTTTTATGCCATAACCAACTTTCTTCAATTTGAGCAATAAAACATGAGCATTCACCAAGTTCTAGATAGAACAAGTTACCTTTAGTTTGGGTGCTAGATCCTATCAGCTTTCCTTGCTCATTCAACAGTCTTTCTTTTCCATGCATGAATTCTACCTTGAATCCAGTATTGAGTAACTGTGCCACACTTAGCAAATTATGTTTAAGACCTTCAACCCAATAGGCATTATTACATACAAGTTCTTTGGTTAGACAGATTCTTCCTTTTCCTTTTATGAAACAAGGTTCATTATTACCAAACCTTACACTGCCACCATCATAGTCTTCAAACTGATCAAACTTAGTTTTATCACCAGTCATATGATGTGAGCAACCACTGTCTATAATCCATGTATCATTCTTACTTACATGAGAGACAAGTGCCATTTTATCTTCCTCATCACTGTCAGAATCATTTTTAACGGCAATATAAACAATTTCATCCTCACTATTATCAGAATCTTGAGAATTTTCAGCCATGAAGCATGATTTCTTACCTTTTTTCTTGGATGTTTTGAAGTCTTTCTTTCCATTCCATTTGTAATCTTTCTTTTCATCATTGTTTTGCTTGTTTGGACACCTTTCTGCAATATGACCAATTTCTTCACAAGAAAAACAGATTAGAGGTACTTTACCTTTTTATTTTCCTCTGCTTCTAGAGTATTTTTTTGCAAGTAAAGCTTCAATCACTTCGAGATCACTGCCTGAACTTTGGCTTGATTCATCTTCACTTTCTGACTGAGATTCCTTCTCCTTTTTGTTTTTCCCTTTGAGTGAGAGCTTGGCTTGAAATGCTGATTCAATGTTTTTGGAGGCTGGAACATAGTTGTCAAAGTTATCTAGTTCAAACGCAGTTAGTCTTCCAACTATGGCCTCAAGATTTATCTGATGATTTGCTTCACACCTTCTTTCCTGAATTGCAGAAACTCTGATTGCATAAATAGGAAGCAAGGTTCTGAGAACTTTTCTTATAACTGTTTCTCCTTTGATATCACCTCCAGATGCTCTGATTGCACTCACACATGCTTTAAATCTTTCAACATATTTTGCAATGTTTTCATCCTCTTTCATCCTCATTTGATCAAATTGTCCTCTTAGACTTTCTGCTTTTTCTCTTCTTACATTATCATCTCCTCCATAGATTTCTTTTAGCTTGTTCCACATCTCAAAGGCAGTTGTGCAGTCCTTAATGTCATCAAATTCTTCATAACTGAGAGCGGATGCTATGTCTATCATCATATCGTTGTGAGTCTTCTTTTCAGCAATGTCATTGACAGACAATGTGCCAGGAGGTTCTTCATATTTTTCTTCAAGGTATTTTAATCCAGTATCACCAACAGTAGCCAGATGAAGTCTCATCAATCCTTGCCATGCAGAGATGTTATCTCTGTTGAGTTTTGGAATTTCTCTTTTGTAAGACATCTTGATCTTAGGCTTAGATCTTTGAAATCTTTTCTTGCAAGCACCAAAAGCTCTGATACCAATTGTTGGAAATGAGAATAGAGTAACTGAGAGGGGGAGGGGGTGAATCAGTTACTACAAAAACTTTTTGCAGTCCCTAAGATGTCTGAATATACTTTTGAACTGATTAATAAAATGTTGAAACTTGATAATGTAGCAAATGATAAATATTAAGAACTAATATGATATCATGCACAAAGTAATTTAGCAATTAAGAACACAAGAGACACCAATTTTAAAGTGGAAACCCAATATGGGAAAAACCACCAATGTAATTTTTTTTCACTCTTCTGAAGTGAGCCCTGTTAGGAGCCAACCCTGTTAAAGGTTACAAAAACACACTGTTAGGTGTGACCCTGTTAAAGGATTTAATCACCCTGTTAGGAGTGGTCTTGCTAGAGGTCTTTAGAACAATTCAACTGAATTGTCACCTTGTTAGAGGATTTATTGAATGGCTGTTAAACCAACTCTGTTAAGAGATTTTGAATACACTGTTACAATGGTTAGAAAGAAACAATGAAATGACTTGATATAATGTGCAACTTATCTTTGCTGATTGCAGATCTCTGTTATGTTTGACTGAATCCTTACTGATCAAATACAACTTTGCAGCTCCTTTAACACATATGATCCTCCATCAGACTTTTCTCAACATTCGCCTCTTCATACTATAATTCGCATTCATAACTTTTTCATAATCACACACTTTAATTCATAACTTGAATGACCATATATACCTTTCAGATTATCTTATTCGGCTCAAATTACTGACTAAAAAAAACAATTACAATAGTCGGCTAGAATTAATTAATTATGAAATCCCTATACTAGCCGACCCTACACGGTGAACTTTGTTCAAAAAATAATTCTTGTGTTAAGCGACTGAGCTCGGTTGATACAACAAACTTTATGACAAACCATCAATCGTCAGGAGAATTTGGTAATTACTGAGTTTCCTGAGATAACCGAGTGAGCTCGGTGGAAACTAACATTTGGAGACCGAGTGAATCTCGGTTAACACTGCTTTTCCATAATTCATTTGATGACCGAGTGAGCTCGGTGGAAGCTACCCTTTGGAGACTGAGTGAATCTTGGTTAACACTGGCTTTTCACATTTCCTTCGTTGACCGAGTTATCTCGGTTAATACTGTCTTCCACATTTCCTTTGATGACCAAGTGAGCTCGGTTGGTACTGTAAATTGCATTGCAGACTGTCTGAGCTCGGTGAACTTGAGACTAATGACTGATATGGCATTTGTGTGACATCAAGGACAACATTATCCAACAATATCCCTCTTTGGCATTGATGGCAACACAACATGTCATAACATAAATGAAAATTTGAAAACAAGTAACAGACTTCTCCCTCTTTCAATAGTCTCCCTCTGTTAAGGGACTTCATGGCAAACTTTTCCAAACTTCACAAATTTCAGAAGGATATGACAGTAAAATCTCTCCCTCTTTGACAACATATGCCAAAGACAATAGAAGTTAAGTGATTTATAATGTACCTTTAGTACTGATTCATATGCAATGATTTCTGATGAAGTTGCATCAACAGATAGATCTTCAATCCTGTATGCGTTGATGCATTACTAGAAACTTATTTCTAGTGGATTTCAGATAGGGGAATGAACCCTAACTTACCTCTGAGATACAAAAATGCATCCTTAGGTAAAGGCTTTTGTGAATATGTCAGCAATTTGTTCTTTTGTATGGACATATTCTAATCTGATCTCCTTGTCTTGTACCAACTCTCTGACAAAATGATATTTTATTGCAATATGCTTGGTCTTGGAATGCAGCACTGGATTCTTAGATATGTTGATTGCACTAGTATTGTCACAGAACATGACAATTGGTTCTTTGATTTCCATCTTCATTCCTTGTAATAACTGCTTAAACCAAACGATGTTTGAATAGTTTACTGCTGCAGCAACATACTCTGCCTCTGCTGTAGATTGGGATGTACAATTCTACTTTTTGCTTGTCTAGGAAACCAATCTTTTTCCAAGAAAGAATGCTCCTCCACTTTTGCTTTTTCTGTCATTAAGGTTTCCTGCCTAATCAGCATCAGTATTTGATATCTTCTCATTGACCTTACCTTGGAATTTCTTCTTTGACCATTCCATTAGTTTAGCATTGGTGTCATGGTCCTCATTTGTTACCTGATCAAATATATCTGATAGTTGCTCTATAATTGGTCTTGATTCATCTAGAGACTATAGGCTAAAGGCATCCATTAATATATCCTTTCTTTCATTCAATACTTGCCTGTATTTGTAGTCCTTTCTAAGTGCCTCTTGTCTCCTTCTTCTATTCAATGCACTTTGAATTTCATTCATCTTTTCCTTAGTGAGAGTACTCGATTCATAATAGGGTATCTTTATTTCTTCATCAAGCTCAAGAATTCCATAATGAATTATCCTGGCTAACCTAGTGGAGATCGAGCCTAGTGTTCTAATTTGAAATTCTAGAGTTCTTGTGCTTGGTTGCTGAAGAGTTTTTTAAGGAGTACCTATTTTGGGTAGTTCAACCAAAGTTTGTATTGCAGATTTCTCCTTATCTTTTGTCTCTTCTTTCTCTTCAGTTTGTTTATCTTTTTCTATCATTCTGGTTGGGGGTGTACCTGATGACTATACTAATTTGACTTTATCATTCCCTACTGCTACACTCGGCTCCTAAAATGCAACTGTGACTTATTTTGGTGGAGATGGTGGTGGAAGAAGTAGAAGTCCAGTAGATTGTGTGATCATAGGTGGTTCTTGTGTTTGCACCTTGATTTCCTTTAATTTTACTACTACCTTTTGGAGTTCATCAACATTGACCAATAGTGGGCTTGAACATAGCCTAGCTACTTGTGTTGATTGGTCAAGGATCTTTTCTAGATCCTCTGCAGTTAATGGATTGATGTTTTGACCAGAAGTGTCAGTGGAAATCCTATCCCCTTTTCTTCTTCTTTACTTATTTCCTCCTCCTTTTCTTCTTCATCCTTTTCTTCATCCTTCTTTTCTTCCTCCACTTTCTTCTCTTCTACTTTCTTCTCCTCTACCTTCTTTCTTCTTGCTTCTTTTATTTACTTTTTTTTGGCACTTGCTTCTGCCTTGTATTCTTCATCAAATACATCATCAATTTTCTTGTAAATAATTTTCTACACTTTTGTTGTTTTGCTCACAACCTCCAATTTTATTTTGTAGAATACTAAATGCCCTATATTTGGGAGTAAATCTACTGTTGTGCCTTTTGATTACATTTTTTATTTAGTCAAATCAGGCAACATCCTTGCTAAGCTAGACTCCCTTATTTATTTCTTAGTTTGCAGATGAAAATGCCATTTTTCCTCTTCAATCTTGTATAATTCCTTTGGCAATAAACTCTCCAGTTCAAGAGGTGTATGTTTATATTCTGCCATCATATTATAGATAGATATCTCTATTTTATTTTTCTCATCTTTTGTGAGATTATTAAAATTTACATTCTTCAAATCATTTAAATCTCCATTCCTAATCTTAGCACACAATTTATCAATAGAAGACTTTGGTGGATGACTTAGCACTTTAAATGGACTATGGTCTTTTGATTCCATCGTCTCTTCATGTGAATCTGGTTGAGCCACAAATTTTCTTCTTTTCTTTGGCTCTTCTTTAGTCTTCTTAGTTAACTCCTTCCTCTTAGCTGCCTCTTCCTTTTCCTTTTGTGTAGTAGACCTTGTAGTAGCTCTAGTAGTAGGCTTCTTAAGTGTAGGCTTTGCCACTTTCTTTGTCTTGGACTGAGGAGCCAGTGGTGCTTTTGCCTTTCTCTTGGTGACCTTGGTTTGAGTGGATGATTCCTTGGCTTTACCTTCCTTATCACTTTCATCCTCATCTTCACCTAGGCCTTGTGTTAACTGAAGTGGCCCTTGCTTTGGGTCGTCCTCATTGTCACTTTCTTCTTTATCATCACTTATCTCTTCTGCTTCTTCTGCAGTACCTGTCTCTTCAACACCCAATTTCTTTTTAATCTTCTTTACAAGCTTGTCCTTTTTCTTGACTGCTGTTGTTGTCTTGAGGTCTGTAACCACTCTTGATTTGACAATGTCATATGTTCCAAAGTGCTTTGTAGTTTTATCAATTTCCTTTGCAAGCAATGCTGTAATAACTGTTGAAGCCTGATGCACATCAAGTTCATAGCCCAGCTGTCTAAGCCATTTGACTCTAGGAATGACTGCTTGTATGTAGGTATAGCCAATATCTACTAGAAAAAAAATGTCTTTTTCATGTTGCTCCACTAATGAGATTGGAATTCTAATTCTTCGTTTCATGGATTGTTTGAAATCTTCAAAATAACTAGTCATTTGGGCATCAAAATTCTCACCCATCTGCTCAATGAATCTGTTTATTTGTTCAATAATAGTGTTATCTGGATCCCATCTCACCTTGCCTATTGAAGGGAATTCTTTCATAATATAGAAGAACATGCAAATTAATACTGCACCAATTTTTCATTGAACCCCTTTGGATTTCCTTATGGCTCCCAAGTTCTCATTGATTTGTTGCATCATCAAATTTGCAAGATCATAAGTGTGATCCTTTTTCACCAGCTTGTAGGCAACATCTACAACTATGTAGGGTACACTATTTAACCTACTAGATTGATAAAATTTTTGAGATATGATCCTAACAGAAAAATTTAGTAGGGGGTCTTTGATGGTGTCAATGGTCATACCATTGTTGTTCCACTTGGCACGAGTGTTTTTCTCAATTGCCTCCCTCTTATCACTCCTTAGGGTTTTGGGCCGATCTAGGGTTGGGATACCAGTCACCCTATGTACAATTTTCTTTGTGAACTTTACTGGCCCAATTTCTAGCCAAAAAGCTCCATCATGAATTCTGCTCAACACAATGCGTATCCATTCTGTTTAAAAAATAATAGGGAAAACTAGGGGTTTGGTCAATCCCTTCTTTTTGACTATGGAGAATTTGTCCTTAAGTTTTCCATTTTCACAGAGCTTATCAAATGCATTAAAAATATCCAAATCTCCTATGGCTCCTATCTTGTAGTTGTAGCATTTTCATACATCTTGAACCATAACGACTTTATCAAGAATCACAAATAGGGCACTAGTGGGATCATTTTTGTAAGTAACTTTAGGGATGGGTTTGAACTCTGGTTGTCTAACTTCATTGCTAACCAGTTGAATTTCCAACCCTTCCTTTTCTTTTATAGTTTTAGAACTAGATGCTATCTTTAATAAAACTAGGGTTTACTGTTTACAAATTTTTTAAACTACATAACTCGGCACTTGAATGAAATACCTAGTAAATTGATGAAATAGAGTTGGGTAGTTGTTGAATTGCTGTAAATTTCCTTTCGATCACTGGGAAATTCTTAATCACTCTACTCATCTTTTCTCTTTGTTTGAACGAACAAAAAATGAACAATTTTCACTTTTATTAGGCTTGAAACCTAGCATTTATTCCATTCGTCCTTTACAGTTGTACACTCAGCTTCCAAAGAATTTTCCAACTTGACATCAATTGTATTTCACTTACTCAACAAATACTATCATCTCTTTACTCGGAATCCCCTAGACTTTTCAACTCGGCATGTATTGGAGTTTTACTCGGCAACCAAAGGTAGCTCGACATCATCTTCCAACTTTTATCTTCGCATCTTAACTTATGCTGATTTCTTCTTTGCAGTGTTCCTATGTTCTTTTGGGGTGATGTATGATACATCTTTATATGTATCAGCCCCATGTGCCTTTCTAGTGCTTAATTTGATGAGGTGTGATCACTTGACCTCTTGGGTGAAGTGATCTCTCCATTTGATGTGTTGCATTCACCTTTCTTCTACCATGTCTTCTTCATATCTTCCTTGATGTGTTCCACATTAAATTTTTCTTTAACCTTATTAACTTCAGTCTTGAGTGCCTTGGCCTTTGTTGGACAATTCTTGCTAATATGACCAGTCTTCAAGCAACTAAAATAAGTAGCTTGATTTAACCATCTGCGGTAATTTCCTTTAAAATGCATCCTTATACAATTTTCAGGAATGTGTCCATACTCTTGGCAATAGTGACAACTATACCTGGTGTTGTAATACCAATTGTAGTGATGTGCATGATTAATTCCTCTTGAAGGTTGATTAGGTGTCCACATAGGCTTTGATCTGCATTCAAATGCTCTATGTCCATTTTTTTGCAATTGTAGTAGTGGCGCTCAAATCTTGGTGTCCTCATGGTCTTGGTTCTACAGTCTTGTGCTAAATGTCCATGTTTTTTGCATTTGTGACAGAAGTTTGCATTTTTAGGCTTATCATGTTGATGACTATTCTTGCTTCTGCATAAATTAGAGGTATGTCCCTTTTTACCATAGAAATGACAAGTAGGTTTAGTGTTCTTACCTTTGTTGCTTCCTTGTTTTGTAGTTTTGGACGATTCTCCTTGTTCAGTGCTGATATATCTAAGTCTTGTAGTGTCATTACTTTCCCTTGGTGATTTCAACATTTGCTCAAAGTACTTGATAGCCTTATTGGGTTTATTGTAACTCTCTACTATTTCTTTTTCTCTCTTCAATTCATTCTACAATTTCTCATTCTATATCTTCAAGGTGGAGATCTCAATATCCTTCATGTTTAGCTCATGATGAGCATTCATCATCTAGCTCAAAGTATCTAACTGCAGATTTGAAATCTTTTCAAATTCAATTGTCTTCTCTTCCAGTCTATTGATGAGATTTCTCTTGTTGTCTTCTATCATGGCCTTGTCTTCAATATCTCTTTTCTCTTGTTTAGTTACTTCACAAAGCAATATAGCTTGTGATTCTTGTTCAAGCTTGAGTAATTTGATTTCTTTAGCTTGTGCTATGTTTTTCTCCATTAATTTTGCTATTGCTACATCAAATTCCTTGGAGTCTTCATTGGAAAATACATGTGTGGTGTCAATCTCCTTGTACTGTATGTCATTTTCAGCTATGGCTATCTCCTTTCTTCTTTTCAAAGATTTTCTCAGTTCCTCCTTGGCTGCCTCTACTTTGTGTAGAGCTAGTTGCACATCAATCACCTGATTTTCAACGATCATGCCAAGTTTGAAGACTTCCATCTTCTGACCTTTTTCTCCAAGATGTTATGCTTCTCCTTATGAGAACAAGAGCTTTGATACCAATTGTTGGAATATTCAAATGGGAAGAGTACTTCTGAGAGGGGGGGTGAATCCGAAGTAACCAACTGTCATCCTTTCAAACCCCTAATAACATATAATTGAAATTAACATGTATCAAAGTAAACAAAATTAAAATGAGAGCATGCATCAACACATAACACAAGAGATTTTGGTGACCCAAAAACCCTCCAGGAATAAGAAGGTAAAATTGGGGTGGGGATGACACCCACAAAAATTACTGCAGCAATGAGTTCAACCACTTCTGATGGTTTGCCCTATTAAAGGATACAACACACTGTTAAATGTGACCTATTGAAAGGATTTACAAACACTTTACATGACGTGTCACCCCGTTAAAGGATTTACATGAAGGCTATTAGACCTACCTAATACATAGGATTTTCTTGTCCTTCTCTAAAGGCTCTCCTACCTAGCTATTAAGCTAACCTATCACCATAGGATTTCAAATTCTAATACAATTGTGAGAGAGTATTAGAACATTTAACCTGATTGAATGCAATCTTGAATTGTTGGGTTTAGGCACTTGATCTTCTCTTTCTCTTTTGATCCTTGCTTGATCTGATCTTCTGAATATGTCCTCTGTTCTGTTCTGATCAACTAGATAAATGCTATCCCTTCCACTAAGTCTTTTCTTGTTCACACTTAAATTTTTCTATAACCTCCCCTTTTCTATTTTTCTTTCCATTCATACAATGGTTCATTCATCCTCCTTATAAAGAATGTGAAGACTTAGGGTTAGGTATGGATCTACGATTCAAATTGAATCTCAAATTCTCGCTCATAATTTGTATTTGTCTTATTGGTTGCATGCCTTTACCATTTTTCTAATTGATTGCATGGAAATTTCATAGGGAATACAAATGACTCATCCTTATCCTTTTTTATTTTCAAGATTTCTCTAAGTCGACTTCCAAAAATGGTTTACATCTTAATTTGTGTAAGTACAAACTCATGCTGATCTTGCATTTCTTGGCACATGAAGTATTACTGATGCTCGACACATACTATTTCTGGATTACTCGGTATCAACTACATTTCCTAGTTTTCTCGGCACCTGTTGTGTCTTGTATCACTCGACATATGTTGTTCTGAGTTGCTCGACATTTGAATGATTCTGTTATTCAGCACATGAACAATTCTTGGATCACTCGGCACATACTATACTATAATCTACTTGGTACCTACTATGAATCGACACCTACTAAAATTTTGGCTCAACATCTATTGTGTACTTGGTATACATAGTGAAAATGGTTAAGTGTGTTGACACTCATTTGTCAATACTATTTATTTGACCAACACTTACATCAAAATAACCCAAGATTGGGACATGCCCATATCTCTAGGTTTTTCATATTTTAGAATTATATTTCAATTTACACCATAGGGATTACCATCTTCAAAAAAGTATAGGGATTAAAGCTCAAGGTATATACATTAAAAAAATGAGAGTCACTATTAACTATATTTAGAAAAATACTATGAAATTTGAGGAGTGCTCCTGTCATTAGCAATTGTGTCATTAATCTTGAGGTTCTTTATAAACTAGTTCTAATTATCAAGATCCCTTTGGTTGAGCATATATTTGTGAACTAAGAAATATTGGCAAGATACCAAGTCCTTGTGGATCAAAAGTTGTCCTTCCCTCATTAGCACCATGAATCTATTCCTAGAATCTCAAATGTTATATCAACTTGTGTCAAAATATGAATATGTGTGAGCTTACAACCAAACTTTGTAAACCTTTGAAAAATATTCCCATTTCTATCCTTCCAAAGAAGCCACATGATCTCGTAAGTTATTACATACAAAACAATATTAGTGCTAAAATCAAATGACTCAACATATGCAGCAAAGATTTCATTCCAAGATAACTCGAGAACACTATTCGAAGTGATAAGGGAGCCAAAGAAAATAACCCAAACACCCTGGGCATAGCTATATTCAAAAAAACATGTGTTCACATGTTTCAGTAACAAAAAATAACTCACACATGATAATTCTCTTTATGTCACAAGGAATGAATAAACCAACATCAAGTTCTTAAGGAAAGCCATCCATCTAAAACAAGATTTTTTTGGTTGACATGGGGAATGCCATAAAAAGTCAAAGATAAAATTCTATTTAGAATTAGACCAGACCAGCCCAACCCCCAACCATGGTTCACTCTACCAAAGGTAGAATAGTCGCCTTTCAACATGTCATAAATCTGCTTAGTGGAAATTCTAACAAAATTAGATCCATCTTTCCATTTAATCTTCTACAAAAATTGATCAGTATTTATAGTATGAACAGGAAATAAATCACCAAATTCTTTATGCACAATAATTTTTTTGAGTACAAGGAATATTAAACTTATTAGCAATTTCCTCCCAAGTCCCTAATCTATTATCAATCAAAATATCTTGCACCTTAGAGATCCCAAGTTTATGCCAATTTTTTATAGAGAAACTCTGAGTAAGGTCTAATGGCTTCCCATTAGCCTCCAATCCCTACCATAAGGATCTATCTATAACAAAGTATGTAGGATAGACATCAACAAACCCCCTACATTTGATGAAATCCCTAACATAAGACCAATCTTTCCACAGAGACTGAAAGACTTTAGAGCCAAACACAACCAATGACAAGTTGCCAAAGATCTTATCACAAAGAGAAATATTGTTCCAAATCTTCCCTTCCTTAATAGAATATTTTTCAATATTATTTCTAAGTAGAACTTTCCAAGGCTCATTTCCTGGAAGAGACTGAATAATCCATTTGGAGGCCAAAGCTATACTATGTGCCTTCAGATCCTTAATACCTAGACCCCCCTATTTCTTGGGGAGATATCATCACTCCCATTTAACACTATGTCTCTTTTTTTTTCCTAAACCATTAGACCATAGGAAATATCTCATGGTTTTCTCCAAGCTATTGTACTGATAATTAGTTGATAACTAGGCTAAAGAGAAAAATATAAATTGAGCAAGAAGCACCTTTTACACAACTTGAATCCTGCCAACCATGGATAAAATATTGGTTTTTGACTTCAAGCATTTCTTTTCAATCTTGGAAAATAACCAAGACCACATTTCCTTTAAAGAAGGATCAATAGAAAAAAGGAATCCCCAAATATTTGACAATAGAGCTAGGGCCCAACAATTACCACCCATTACTAACAATCCAATCAGGGGGTTCAAGATGCCATCCAAGAATAGAGGATTTGATGGTGGAAACCTTTGATCCTAAAACCAAATAATCAAACTGCAACCTATTAAACATATTATCAAAATTCCCTTTCTCTAATATAATGAACAAGGTGGAATCATCTGCCAATTGAGAATTAAGAGGACTCTCATTATTAGGAATAATAATACCCCTAATAGGAGGACCTAAGTGTGAGGTTATGAGAATAAAATGTAAAGCATCTACAACAATGAAAAATAGGGTAGGAGCAATGGGACATCCTTGCCTGATAGACCTTTAGAGTTGGATGGTATCTGAGAGGTCACCATTGATATCAATGATAGTGCATGAGTCTTCAAGGAGGATATTGATATATTTACAAAAGTAAGGGGGAAATCCAAAAGCTTGGAGCATACCCAAAACAAACATCCATTCAACTCTATCACATGCTTTCTCAAAATCTAGAAGCACCATAACTGCTCTTTGATCTTCACACTTGGCCAAATCCATTGCTTTCCAACTAGTAATAAGTTTCTCTAGTATGAATCTTCCTTTGATAAACTAGTTTGGTTGGGGGAAATAAAGTCATTCAACAGGCTTCCAATCCTTCTAGCAAGAACCTTGGCATTAGTCTTATAAGAAAAACTTAACAAAGTAACAGGCTCCAATTTTTCACCCGAGTTTTGTCTCCTCCTTTAGGGAGAAGCTTAATCTCGTGATTAATCTTAGGTCCTAAGGATCCATTCTCAAAAGCATCTTTATATAGTTCCAAAAGATCAGTCCCAATCCAATCCCTGTTATGCTTATAGAATTTAGCTAGGAACCCACTGGGTCCTAGGGATTTATCATTAGCCAAAGAGTTAAATTCCACCCTCAATTTCTTCCAACTTAATAGGAGAGCCTAATCTCATAATATCTGCTAGCAAGATTTTCCTAGGAATGAGGTCTAGGCATTCTTTCAATATAGTTATGTTCTCCTCCTTATATTCTGAAGTAACGAGCATTTTGTAAAAATTGAAGAAAGACTTCTTGATATTGTTAGGGTAACCAAATAGCTCTCCATCAATTTGAATCCTTGCTACTCTCTTCCTTCTTTGTTTGGTTCTAATGATATTGAAAAAGTACTTAGTTCCTTTATCTCCTTCTCTTAACCAATTCATCTGAGCCCTAATCTTCTAACTGTTGATCTTAAATTGTTGGATCCTTCTCAAGCTGCCTTTGATATACACTAATTGATTCTTTAATTGATGATCAAGGTCTTTTATTTGCAGCTCCTTTTCTATAAAATTTAATTTTTTGGTAGCTCACCTTCTTCCTTAACCTTGTTTGGTGCTTTCTTATTTCCAGTCATTTGGTATACTTTTCTCCAAGTAGTAACCAAATCTCCCCATCTCTCTCTAGGTTTCTTATCTTGCTTGTAAAACTTACTTAAAGTAGAAACCATTATAATAACATCACTACTCTCTAAATCATCCATAAGTGAGGTATTGAGTTTAAAAAAATGTATATTCTTCCTTCTATTGATATCATCATTAAAACTATCTAGGAAAACACAAGAAGAAATATAGTAAGGATCAAATATAGCCACAAGAGACACTCTGACAGGGGTATGTCCTACCTCTGAAGTACAACATAAAGTAGAAATATTAGTATAAATCCCATCTAGTCAGATATAAACTCTTTGCTAATCCCTTTGATTATTGCACCATGTATACCAGATATCATTAAAATCTTTTTTCTTACTAGCAAGAGGTTCAATGATCCTGAAAAACCTCTTAAAATTAGACCAATAGAAAAGTTCATTTCCTTTATAATTAGGTTGATTACCATCACTCTTGTCCTCTTTTTCCACAACTATAATAAAGTCTCCTATATAAATCCAATAGGCTTTAGGAAGCCATGTGACTAACCAATCCCACAGTTTGGTTCTGTCCCTAATGCATAGATGTTGCATATGCCAATGGTAGAGTTGTTATATTTCAAAGTGACCCATAAGGCCCTCTAACAAGAAGAGCTACCATTGGTTAAAATATTATCTAACCATTAAGGACCAACCATAATAGAAATACCCCCTTACTATTGGAAGCACAAATGCTGATGATATGTCTATACAAGAATATTGTAGAAACATGATTAGATCATTATCATGATGATATGTTACATTCATGACTGTGTTTGTCATTGATGTCAACATAACAATTTTCTGTGGTATCCAATAGAAGAACAACGGTAAAGATCAATTTATTATGAATATATGTTGAGTATTTTCACTATTAAGGTTAAAGGGAGATACTACTAAATGTCTAATATATTCAGCTAACCTTAAGTGCAAAAGATATTAAGTCTGGAAGAAGTTATGCAAGTTTTGGTGAAGACAGTTCTAAGATAGAGTTTAGAGAAGCATGTTTAGAGAAGCAAGGTTAAAGGTATGTAGAAGACATGTTGGAGATGATGTGGCTAAGCTTGCTCGTCATAATATTACATGTATATAAAGTTATTCAAGTTACAAAGTGACATATTGATATTATCACTAAGTAAAATGTGTTCTTAATGAGGTCCTATAATTATTTGAGAAGGTGTAACAACCGACTCAAGGAAATTGTTTTATGGAATTGGTATAAAGGAAAGAAATTTTCCTCTTTTATGCATGGAAGGATGAACTAAGAAAGAAGAGAGAAAAAGAGGAGAAAATATATAATTGTGAAGATAAGTAGAGAAGAGCGAAGTTGAAGAAAAATTCATTATCAAGGATTTATATTGTGATTTGAGGTTTGAGATTCAGAGCCAAGGTTTGTGACCTGGTCTACAAGGTCTGATAGTGATTAGTCTAGTTGATAGAATGGAGGAAAGAGGATAAAGTATGGTATGAACAATTATTCTACAAGGAATATTTAAGAGATTAGTTGGATAGTGAAGTTCAGTGGTCTTGCCCCATAAGCTATTTAGATAGTGGGTCCTTCTGCCTTTTACAATTCCTAACAGGGTTGGCACAACTCCTAATAGGGTTAGAATCTCCTAACTTGGATTCAAAGTCTCCTAATAGGGACTGATAGGTGATTAGTCTGGTTGATAGAATGGAGGAAAGAGGATAAAGCATAGTATGAACAATTATTCTACAAGGAATATTTGAGAGATCAGTTGGATAGTGAAGTTCAGTGGTCTTTCCCGAGAAGCTATTTGGACAGTGGGTCCTTCCTCCTTCTACGACTCCTAACATGGTTGGCACAACTCCTAATAGGGTTAGAATCTACTCACATGGATTTAGAGTCTCCTAATAGGGACTCTTATGTACTGAATGCGTTTATAGACTCCTAATAAGGTCTATCCTCTAAAAAAGAATTTATATCATTATATCTTTGGGGGCATCATTCCCACTAGGGTTTTCCTCTGATCAAGGATTTTCCTAGTTAACAAATCTGGTGTAATTGTATATATGCATCTTGTTATGGTTGTTGTTTACTTTGGTTATATGGTTAAAATTAATTAAGTTTGATAAATATTTTAGTTGGATAACTGATTCATCCCCTCCCCCTCTCAGTTATCTTGGTGGACTATTATCTCTAACAATTGGTATCAGAGCATTAGGTCCTTGAAATATAAGCTTAACAACTTAAGGAGATCAGTGGTGAGTTAGTTTGGAAAAGATAGTCTTGAGTTTGATGGAGGAAATTTTGACACCCAAAAGATGGAGCTTCTCGGTAAGAAATCAAAATTGTGTATAGATTTGAGCACTAAGCTTCTGGATAGAGGCACAAGTAAAGATAGATCGAGATCCGAAGAAGACATGAAGATCAAGGAAGGTATTGATCTCCTCATGAAAAGAGAACAAGAAGGTATGGAAGTTATTGCTTGTTGGAAATGTAATAAGTTTGGTCATTTTTCATCTACATGCCCTAAGAGAGTAAGGAAAACTAGAAAGAGTTCACTTTCTAATAAAGATGAAGAATTTAAAGCAAGCATGGAAATATTCTTGAATTATTTTGATAAAGATAATGAACTTGAATTGGTTAAGGAAAAGGAAGTAGTAGAAGAGATAGCTTTGGTAACTATTGTTGATCCAAAGGCTAACCATGAAAATGTGGAAGTTATCATTAGTAATGCAGAATGAAGGAGAGCTTAGGTAGGAACAAAGTTTAGAACCTAGAACAGAGCCATGAGTTGAGATAAAAACTCCTACTTTTGGTAAGAATATGATAAAGAATCATCAACTAGAGTAGATCATTGGTAGCAGAGATAAAGGTGTGATGACAAGAAGTAGAATAATGAAGAACTATGTTTGATATCTCAAGTAGAACCGAGGAATGTAGATGAGGCATGTAGAGATGACTATTGGAAGCAAGCTATGAAAGAAGAATTGAATCAAATAGTGACGTATGAGAATGGGAATTGGTCGCTAGACCAACAGACAAGAATGTGATAGGAAAAAAATGGGTATTTAGGAACAAGATGAATGAACAAGGTAAAGTTGTAAGGAACAAAGCAAGATTGGTATGTAAAGGTTACTCACAATAAGAAGGAATATACTATGATGAAACCTATGCTCTTATGGAAAGAATTGAAGCAGTAAGGTTATTCTTGGCCTATGTAGCACATAAGAATTTCAAAGTGTATGAGATGGATGTCAAGTCAGCATTTCTAAATGGAGAACTTGGAGAGGAGGTATACATAGAATAACCTAAAGGTTTTCCTTTAAAAAATGACAAGGACATGGCATGCAAATTGAATAAAGCATTGTATGGCTTAAAAAAAGCACCTAGAACCTGGTATGCAAGGTTGGAGAAGCATTTGAAAAAACTTGGATTTAGCAAAGGTATGGCAAACAATAATCTATACTTGAAAGAAATAGATGATGGATTGATTATTTTGGTAATATTTGTTGATGATATCATATTTGAAGGAGATGAAAATGAAAGTGTCAATTTTGCAGAAGAAATGAAGAAGGAATTTGGAATGAGCATGATAGGGGAAATATGGATGCAACCATGCTCAAAGCATTCAAGGATGGTGAAGATGGATGCAAGAAAATAAACTGAGTTAACCATGTAAATAAAATGAAGCTAACAACTACCAAAGGTTAGAAAAATGCATAAAACTACTAAGTAAGCTCTAGAATTATACTAGCATGATAACAATGCAAATGAGGGAGATGAAAAATGCTTGAGACACGGGTTCTATTTATAGGCTTGAGGGAGACCTTAAGGAGGTGGCATCTATGTGGCATCCACATAGGTGCCACAAGGGAGACATATGGGCCAAGGGGACAAGCCATGCAAAGGTCAACATATGTCATTTTTGCGATTAAGATGGCTCAAGGTGTACTCACACATGTGTGAGAAACCTTGGAGAAAGGAACGGGGGACAAGTGTGTAAGAGGATTTTTGGAGGAATTAATGAAAGGAAGGCTTTCTTGGAATTTGAGTTGCTCACACATATGCAAACAACCACTTAGGGGCTAAAAGGTGTTTAGGAGGGTATTTAGGATAATAAAATGGGATCAACTAGTGGGTAGGCTTAGAAGGGTGAGAGTGATGGGTAGTAGACTAGGTTTTAGGTGGGATTATTTAATCATAGGATTATAGAATTAATTAAAGTGGAGAGAAATTAAATAAATTAAAATTTATTTAAAAGGGATTTATGGAGCACTATGCATTAAATAAATTTAACACATTAGGGGGAAGTATTCAAATTAAATTTAAATATATTAGGGAGGTGAACCAATTAATTAAATAAGTAGAAGAATATGACAAATATAATTAACTAATAAATAATGAATTATAATGTCAAGGGAAATATTAAATAAATTAACATAGTGTTTGGGACAATTTTAAGCGTCTACAATATGTTTCTTGGGTATTCATTGAAAGGTATAGCATACATATGTTATAATAAAAGATTATTTAGAGTAGAAATGTTAGATTTGATGATAATTTTGGAATTCAGGATAGGATACTTGATTATTATTCTGATAAAGAGACTAATAGAAAGGATAATTAAGAGAATATTGAGTTGTTTTATGTGACTAACACATATTTGTAGAATGACATACAACTTGTGGAACAGAGAGAAGAACCAAGAAGTGAACCTAGAGATAAAGTAAGAGTTGAGATAGTGACACCTAATAAGAACCTAATAAAGAATCATCCTGCTAATTAGATTATTGGTAGCAAAGACAAAGGAGTGATGCCAAGGAACAAGGTGCAAAGAGAAGAAATATGTTTGATTTATCAAGTAGAGCGTAAATGTACAAATGAAGCTAGTAAAAATGATATCTAGATTCAAGATATGAGAGAAGAATTAGATTAGATTGAGAAGAATGATACATGGGAATTGGTTCCTAGACCTAATGACAAGAATTTTTTAAGAACTAAATGGGTTTTCATAAACAAGATGAATTAACAAGGCAAGGTTGTGAGAAATAAAGCAAGACTGGTATGTAAAGGTTATTCACAACAAGAAGGTATTTATTATGAGGAAACATTTGCACCTTTCTCTAGAATAGAAGTAGTTAGAATGTTTCTGGCATATGTAGTTAAAAAGAAATTCAAAGTGTATCAAATGGATGTGAAATCAACATTTTTGAATGGAGAACTTGAAGAAGAAGTGGACATTGAGCATCTTGAAGGATTTCCTTTGAAAAAAAGAGGAGATATGGTATGTTAGTAAAAGAAAAAACTATATGAATTGAAACAAGAGCCTAGAGTTTGGTATGCAAGGTTGGATAAATATTTGATAAAATTGTAATTTGCTAAAGGTATAAAAAACAAAAACATGTATTCGAAGGAAATTGAGAATGGTTTAAACTAATTGTTGAATTGTTTGTGGATGACATAATCTTTGGAGGTCATGATGAAGAAAGTAAGAAATTTTCAAGTGAAATAAAGAAGGAATGTGAGATGAGAATGATTGGTGAGATGAAGTATTCCTTGGGTTTGTAGATTATTTAGAATATTGATGGTATTTTCTTAGCAGAAACTAAGTATTTGAAAGACTTGTTAAAAAGACTTGGTTTGGAGAGTTGTAAACCTATTGGTATGCCTATGGTAATTGGTCATAAGTTATCTAGAAAAGATGACATGCCTATTATTAAACAAAAGTACATATCTATGATTAGAGGTTTGCAATATTTGAGTCACACAAGATTGTATATAACTAATGTAGTTGGCATTGTTGTGAGATTTCAAGCTGATCCTAAAGAGTCACATTATGCAACGGTGAAAAGGATTTTCAAATATTTTAAGGGTACACTTGATTTTGGGCTATAGTACGATAGATCAAATGACTTTACCTTATGTACATGTACTCATGCAAATTGGGTAGATAATATGAATGAAATAAAGAGTACAAGTGGTGGATCATTAGATTGTATATCATAGAGTACATTAGAAGCTGAATATGTAGAAACATTGAATAACTTCAATCAGATCATGTGGATGAAGTAGATGTTGAAGGACATAAGAGTTTGTTTTACATATCTTATTATCATACATTATGATAGCACAAGTACAATGAGTATGTCTAAGAATACCATGTTACATTCTAAGACAAAGAACATATCTACTAAGTATCATGTTTTGAGAGAGAAAATTACAAATAAAGAGATCAGATTACAGTATATCAATATAAAGGAGCACATAGAAGACATATTTAGAAAGCCCTTTTTGAAGGATACATTTGAGTATTTGAGAGGTATGCTTGGGATTATGCCTTTTCTTATTTATGGAAAAGAAATGTAGAGATTGCATTAGTCCATTGATATAGAGAACTATTATTTATCTAGACTAGATGCTAGATGCTTCCTCTATGGGGTAGTATCTATGATTGAGTTGAGGCATGAAGGTCCCTTGGTAGATGGTATTTAACATTATCTTTGGACACTTGAGCTTGTTGAAGATATTTTTGCAAAAAAATTGGCATAATAATGTCTTTGTCATTGATGTCAATGGGAGAGAAGATATACATGAAAAGGATCTCATGGTCCATTGAAATATGGAAGAAGATGGAGAGAATATTGATATTAATAAGGAAATTATATCTATTAGGGAGCAACACACTAATGAAGAGTTGTTCCTAAGATTTAGATTTGATTAATGAAGAGGATTTGAAAAGAAAGAGTACGTCAACAGAGATATACATTATGTATTCATGATACTTAGATGTTTTTCATCTATATTTTCATAAATGCCAAAGGGGGAGATTGTTAGCATGAATGCTGATGATATTCCTATAGGGGAGTATCCAAGCATTTTTGGAGCATTTGGGAGATTATTAGTATGATTATATTTTGCATTTATGGAAGTGCCTATCATTGATGTCAACATTTTGGTCAATATGTGAAGACTGATAGAGCAATAAAAAACGATTGAGATCATGAGGTTTGAGGATTTTTGATGAGGATACACATAGTTGAGGATGTATTCTATAAAGTGTCATGATGATGTGGCTAAGAGCACATGAATAAATATGAAGATGGTTGGCAATTGTTCAATATTTGGTGAAGATAGAGTTTTGGTAGAGTTCTTGAGAAGTGATTTTTGGTAATTAAATTGTATCTTCTAATAGAGATATAATTTGGTTAAGTGTAATCGAACAAAGGTATAAGATATGATGATAATAGTGTGGTTAATCACACTAAGTTTGAGGTTGTACATATAAAGATTTGTGAAGACTATGACCTGAAAATATTATGTAACTATGAAAAGATGTATTATAACATCTATTATATTATCTTGGTGAGGTCTTAGTGTACTTTTAAATTGAGAAAGCCTGAAGGATGACTCAATAATTAATATATCAAATTGGTATAAAGGAAAGTTGTTTTCCTCATGGTTAAGTATGAAATGTGTGGCAAGTAATTATAAATTGTAGGTGCGGATTGAAAATTGTGAGCAAGTAACTGATCTAAGTGATTTTATGTGATTCAAATATGTGAGAATGGTATTGAGACCAGAGAAGTGCTTGATGCAATAGAGGCATAGCGGGAGAGTGAAGTGATTATATTTGGCAGAGCTTGCTAGTGGACAATTGATCATTTGGTATTATTCTAAAAGGAATTCTACTAGGACCAGTTGGATAGTGAGTTATTTGGTCTTTCCCCTGAAGCTGTTTAGATAATGGGTCCTTCTTCCTTCTACAACTCCTAATAGGGTTGGAATCTCCTCATAGGGATTCAAAGTCTCATAGGAGGGATTTATATGTACTCAATGAATTCTTGTGACTCCTAATAGGGTCCATCCTCTTGTAAGGAAGTTATATATTAGTACATCATTTTATGAGTACCATACCCACCAGGGTTTTCCCTCTAATCAAGAGTTTCCCTAGTTAATAAATCTAGACTTATTTGTTGGAAGATTGGAGATATTGTTGAAGATTAGTTTGATGATGATATGTTACATTCATGACTGAGTCTGTCATTGATGTCAACATAGCATGTTTAATGTCTTCTATGGTATCTAACAGAAGAATAACAGAGAGATCAAGTTGGTACAAATGACTAGTTGAGCATGATAACCACTCAAGGTTATGGGAGATACTTTGGAGTATTTGGTATGTGCAGTTAATGTCAAAAGTAGAAAGGATAAGTCTAGAAGAAGTTATGTAAGTTTTGGTAATGTTTGTTCTAAGATAGAGTTTACAGAGGCATGTTTTGGTAAACTTGTTAGATCTCTTAGTAGATTTGAAATCTTAAGGATCAAGGTTGAGGACACGAAGAAGACATGTTGAGGATGATGTGGCTAAGCTTGCTTGCATAATATTTTGTGTACAGAAAGTTATTCAAGTTGTAAGGTGGAAGATTAAGGTTATCGCTAAGTGTAACATGTTGTTAGTATAGTCCTCTAATAATTAATTGAGAAGGACTAACATCTGACTTAGGAAATTGTTTTATGGAATCAGTATAAAGGAAGAACATTTTTCTTTATCATGGTATGAAATGATATGGATGAATACAAATTTTTAATGTTTAGAAAGAAGTAGAGAGTGTGGAATGCGAAGTTGAGTAGAGTAGTGCAGAAGTGAAGGAAACGTCAATGTTGAGCTTTTACTAAGTGATCCAAGGTTTGGTATTTGGATCCAAGGTTCATGGCCTAGTCTACAAGGTCTGATAATGATTACTCTAGTTGATAGGATAGAGGAAAGGATAGAGGAAAGAAGAAGATACCCGTAAATTACTTGTTTGAGCAGTGAGCTCTTCTTGTAGTTGAAATTGCATGTTTGGGTAATGGACTCTTCTTACATACATTATACCACAACTCCTAATAGGGTTGGAATCTCCTAACAAGGATTCAAAGTCTCCTAATAGGGACTCATTGTACTAAATGTTGTAATAGACTCCTAATAGGGTCTATCTTCTAACAAGGAATATTTATATTAGTACATCATTTTGTGGGAATCATTCCCACTAGGGTTTTCTCTCTGATCAAGGGTTTTCCTAGTCAACATATCTGGTGTAATTGTATATATGCATCTTTGTACGGTTGCTATTTACTTTGGTTGAATGGTTAAGTTTGTTTAAAGAAGATAAATGTTTTAATTGTTGGATAAATGATTCGCCACCCCTCTCAGTTATCTTGGTAGACTATTGTTTATAACAATTGGTATCAAAGCATTAGGTCCTTGAAGAAAATTTTTAATAGCTTTAGGAGATCTATGGAAAACATGTTCAGGAAAGATAGTTTGAAGTTTGATGGAATAAACTATGATAGATGGAAGGAAAAGATGAAGGCACATTTTTTGTGTATGGCTCTGGGATATTGGATCTTAAAAAAATAGCGAGGACAATCATTGAAGAAAATGAGTTGGAAAGTTACTTCAAAGTAGAAAGAGATCATTTCATGTGTGACATGAGAGCTAGGGAAGCACTATTGACTACACTTCCTGAAATTGAGTACAATAAGGTAAAATCACTTGCTACTTCACATTTGATTTGGAAAGCTTTGGAAATAGTTTTGAAGGTATTGCACATTCTAAGAAGTTGAGGCTAAAAAGTTGGATTTATGTATTTCAAGATATTACAATGATGGAAGATCAATATGTAAGAACATATATAGTCAGGATATCAAAAATTACTACAGGTATTAAAGCTCAAGGAGGAACCGAAGAAGATGATGAGATTATATGGATGATACTGAAGACTCTAACATCACCATTCAAGTCAATAGTTTAGATGATAGAGTTGTTGATATCATGTGCCAAAGATTTCACAAAGAAGACATTGCTTGGAAGACTTGAAGTAGTTGAGAATGAACTTAGACAATCCGAAGAATTGACTAGAACAGAGACATCTTTTAGCGCCTTGAATATTCAACCTAACCTATCAAGAAGCACAAGTGCTAGAGGAGATTTTACTACCAGTAGTAGATCTGAGGAAGACAAAAGGATTGATGAAGCAGTAGCCCTTTTGGTAAGAAGAGATAAAGGAGGTAATAAAATATTTAAATGTTGGACTTGTGATGAATATGGTCATTATGCATCAAAGTGTCCTAAAAGGAAGAAAAAGTATAAGGGAAATCATAAGCCTAGAAAAGATAGAGATTGTTTGTATGCAAATGGAGATGATGATTTTGATGAACAAGTGTTAAGTGCTAGTGATGATGAAATTGGATTTGTGGCAATTAAAGAAGAAATTCCAGATAAGGTAGCTTTGGTATGATAGGTTGAGAAGAAATCTAATTGGATAATTGATAGTGGTTGTTCACATCATATAAATGGTGATATGAACAAGTTTGTTGACTTCAAAAGTTATGATGGAGGAATTGTCAAAGTTGGAAATAATGCAACATGCCAAGTAAAAGGTATTGGATCTATAACTCTTGATGGTAAAACTAATACTGAGGTTGTATACTTTGTCAATGGTTTAAAGCACAATCTTTTGAGTGTTGGAAAACTAGTAGACAAAGGTTATCAACTGTAGTTCATAGAAAAGACATGCATGATCAAAGATAAAGATGGAAAGGTAATTGGAATAGGAACTAGATCATGAGGTAATTTATTTTAGTTGAATCCTACTGAAATGACATGTTTAGCTACTAAGGTAGATGATAGTTGGTTATGGAATAAGAGATTATGTAACATAAACTTTGATAGTATTGTGAGAACCAGTAGAATGTTTGCTGTTAGAGATTTGCCAAACATTATAATGCCTACTAACATAATTTGCAAGGAGTGTGTTTTGGCAAAGCATAGCATAACTTCTTTTTCTAGCAAGAAGTTTACCACTACAAAAAAGTTGGAGATGGTACACATAGATCTCAATGGTCCTACAAAGACTAGAGGATTCTATGGTGAAAGGTATTTTATGATTCTAGGTGATGATTTTTCTAGAATGATGTGGGTTGCATTTCTTAAAGAGAAATTTGAGGCATTTGACAAGTTTAAGATATTCAAGAATAGAGTTGAGAATGAATTTGGTGTAAAGATTAAATGTTTGAGATCAGATAGAGGAGGAAAATTTACTTCAAATGAGTTTAACATGTTTTGTGAAGAAAATGGAATCAAAAGACATCTATCAACTCTGAGAACCCCTGAACAGAATGGCATTGTAGAGAGAAGGAACAACTATGTTATGGAAGCTACAAGAGCTATGTTAGCAGAGAATGATGTATCCAAGATATTTTGGAGAGAATCTATGAATACAATAGTCAACACTATGAACAGAGTTCAAGTTAGGAAGGACACAAACAAGACACCTTATAAACTGTGGTTTGGTAACTCACCTATAGTTAAGTATTTTAGAATATTTGGAAGTAAGTGTTACATAAAGAGAGATGATGACATTGGTAAGTTTGATGCTAAAAGTGATGAAGGTATGTTTCTTGGTTATTCATTGAAAATTAAGGCTTATAGATGTTATAATCAAAGAACCAAGACTATTATGGAAAGTACAAATGTGAGAATTGATGAGAAATTAAGAATTCAAGAGAGAATAGTTGATTACAACTCAGATGATGATGTTGTTACTAAGCCAAGGAATGATGAGATATTTCTTGAGACTAATAATGATTTGCAGAATGAAGGAGAGCCAAGATAGGAATTAAGCTCAAAACCTTTAGTAGAGCCAAGAGTTGAGGTAAGAACTCATACTTTAGGAAAGAACATGATAAAGAATCACTGATCTGAATAGATCATCAGAAACAAAGACTAAGGTGTGATGACAAGAAGTAGAGTGAATGAAGAACTATGCTTGATATCTCAAGTTGAGCCAAATAATACAAATGAAGCTCGTAAACATGACTATTGGAAGGAAGCTATAAAAGAGGAATTGGATCAAATAGAATAGAATGAGACATGGGAATTGGTCCCTAGAACAGCAGACAAGAATGTGATAGGAACTAAATGGGTGTTCAGGAATAAGATGAATGAGCAAGGAGAAGTTGTAAGGAACAAAGAAATATTGGTATGTAAAGGTTACTCAGAACAAGAAGGAATAGATAATGAGAAGACTTATGCTCTAGTGGCTAGAATAGAAGTAGAAATATTATTCTTAGCATATGCAACACATAAGAAATTCAAAGTATATCAGATGGATGTCAACTCAACATTTTTGAATGGAGAACTTGAAGAAGAGGTATACATTGAGTAGCCCGAAGGATGTCCTTTGATAGATGACAAGGATATAGTATGTAGACTGAGGAAAGCATTGTATGGATTGAAGCAAGCACCTAGAACTTGGTATGCAAGGTTAGATAAGCATTTAGCAAAGCTCAGATATAGAAAAGGTATGGCAGGTAGTAATTTGTATTGGACATAAACTGATGATGGTTTGATGAATTTGGTAATATTTGTTGATGACATTATATTTGGAGGAAATGATGAAGAAAGTGGAAAATTTGTAGAAGAAATGAATAAAGAATTTAAAATAGCATGACAAAAAGAGCATTAGTGGAGGAGCTTTCTTTCTTGGAGGAAGATTGGTTTCTTGGTTAAGCAAGAAGAAAGATTGTACATCTCAAAGCACAAAAGAAGTAGAGTATGTTGCAGCAGAAAATAATTGCAATCAAGTTATTTGGATGAAGCATATGCTAAAGGATATAGGAATAGAAATTAGTGAACCTGTTGTTATACATTGTGACAACACAAGCATGGTAAATATGTCTAAGAATCCAATATTACATTCGAAGACTAAGAAGATTTCTATTAAGTATCATATGTTGAGAGAAAAAGTTGAAGAAAAGGAAATCAGATTAGAGTATGTGAGCACAAAAGAGAAAATTTTAGATATATTCACTAAGCCTCTTCTCAAAGAGACTTTTGAGAATTTGCGAGGTATGCTTGGGCTTATGCCCCTTCTTGCATTTGAGTAGAAGATGCAAGAGGGTATTAGTCCAAGGTAACAGAGCACCATTGTTTGTTTGGACTAGATGCTGATGCTTCCTATATGGGGGAGTATATGTAATGGACAGAGTCATCTAAGACTCTTGTTGATGTTGTTTTGAATAGTGTCTTTTGACACTCAAGCTAGTAAGTATCAATTGTTACAGAGGTTTTATGTAGAGATGTTGGTTGCTGAAACCTTTGACATTGATGTCAATAGGGGAGAAGTTTGGCATGAAAAACATCACACTATGGGGGAGAAGTATTGTAGGAAAACATTATGATAAGGAGAAGAGTTTGACATGAATTTGTAATGATAGTTTGGTATAGAGCAGATTGAGGTATATCAATGGGGGATTATGATTGATGAGGAGGATTTGTAGACTAATAGTCTTTTGTTGGTATTCTTGGAACTAAATGTTTTCATCTATGTTTCCATCAATGCCAAAGGGGGAGATTGTTGGAAGATTGGAGCAATTTTTGAATGTTGGTTTGAAGATGATATGTTACATTTATAACTGATGTTGTCATTGATGTCAACATTGTATGTTTGATGTCTTCTGTGGTATTTGATAGAAGAACAATGGAAAGATCAAGTTGGTACATATGGCTAGTTGAGCATGATAACCACCCTAGGTTATGGGAGATACTTTGGAGTATCTAGTATATGCAGTTAACGTTGAAAGAATAATAGATAAGTCTAGAAGAAGTTATGTAAGTTTTGGTGATGTCTATTTTGAGATAGAGTTTATAGAGGTGTGTTCTGGTAAACTTGTTATATCTCTTGATAGAGTTGATATCTTGAGGATTAAGGTTGAGAAAATGAAGAAGACATGTTAAGGATGACATGGCTAAGCTCACTTGTCATAATATTGTGCATATAGAAAGTTATTCAAGTTGCAAGGTGGAAGATTCAGGTTATTGCTAAGTGTAACGTGTTCTTAGTATGGTCCTATAATAATTAATTGTGAAGGACTAATAGTCGACTTAGGGAATTGTTTTATGGACTAAATATAAAGGAAGGACATTTTCCTTTATCATGGTATGAAATGTATGGATGAATATGAATTGTGAATGCTCATAAAGTAGCAGAGAGTGTGGAATGTGAAGTTGAGTAGAGTAGTGCGAAAGTGAAGGAAACTTAACTGCTGAGGTTTTGCTAAGTGATCCAAGGTTTGGTATTTGGATCCAAGGTTCATGACCTAGTTTATAAGGTCTGATAGTGATGGGTCTAGTTGATAGGATAGAGGAAAGGACAAAGGAAAGAAGAAGATACCAATAAATTACTTGTTTGAGCAGTGAGCTCTTCTTGTAGTTGAAATTGCATGTTTGGGCAATGGGCTCTTCTTGCATACATTATACCACAACTCTTTATAGGGTTGACACAACTCCTAACATGGTTGGAATCTCCTAGCAGGGATTCAAAGTTTCCTAATAGGGGCTCATTGTACTAAATATTGTAACAGACTCCTAACAAGGTATATCCTCTAACAAGGAATATTTATATTAGTACATCATTCCCACCAGAGTTTTCCCTATAATCAAGGGTTTCCCTAGTCAATATATATGGTGTAATTGTCTATGTGCATCTTTGTATAGTTATTGTTTACTTTGGTTGAATGGTTAAGTTTATTTAAAGAAGATAAATATTTTAACTGTTGGATAACTGATTCACCACCCCCCCCTCTCAGTTACCTTGGTGGACTATAGTTTCTAACATTATTGTGTATGATTATCTTCTTGTGGTTATTACACTTTCTAATTACATTTTTCATATTTAATAAGGTTAATAAAAGTTGTTTTAACTGGATAATTAATTCACATAATCTTTGAAGTGTGTGTGGATGACATAATATTTGGTGGTCATGATGAAGCAAGTGAGAAATTCACTAGTCAAATGGAGAAGGAATTTGAGATAAGAATAATTGGTGAGATGAAGTATTCCTTGGGTTTGCAAATTGTGAAAAATATTGATGGTATTTTCTTAGCATAAACTAAGTATTTGAGAGAATTGTTAAAAAGACTTGCTTTGGAGAGTTGTAAACCTATTGGTACACCTAAGGTAACTAGTCATAATTTATTTAGTAAAGATGACATACCTACTATTGAATAAAAGAAGTACATATTTATGATTGGAGGTTTGCAATATTTGAATCAGACAAGACTAGATATATCTAATGCAGTTGACATTGTTGTGAGACTTCAAGATGATCCTAAAGAGTCACATTATGCAACAGTGAAAAGGATTTTCAAATATTTGAAGGCTACACTTGACTTTGAGTTATAGTATGATAGATCAAATGACTTTATGTTATGTACATATATTGATGTAGATTGGGCTTATAGTATGGGTGACATAAAGAGAACAAATGGTGGAACATTTTCCTTAGGAGGAAGATTGATTTCTTGGCTAAGAAAGAAACAAGATTATAATTAATAAAGTACATCAGAAGATGAGTATGTAGCAACATTGAATAATTGCAATCAGATCATATGGATGAATTTGATGTTGAAGGACATTAGAGTTTTTTTTATATAGTGTATTATCATATATTGTGATAGCACAAGTATAATGAGTATGTCTAAGAATGCCATGTTACATTCTAAGCCAAAGAGCATAGCTATTAAGTATCATGTTTTGAGAAAGAAAGTTATAGAGAAAGAGATCAAATTAAAGCATATCAATACAAAGAAGCACATAGAATACATATTTACAAAGCCCTTTCTGAAGGATACATTTGAGTATTTGAGAGGTATGCTTGGGGTTACGCCCTTGCTTATTTATGATTAAATAATGTAGAAATTGCATTAGTCCATTCGTGTAGAGCACTATTATTTATCTAGACTATATGTTGGATGCTTCCTCTATGGGGGAGTATCTATGATTGAGCTAAAACATGAAGGACCTTTGGTAGTTGGTATTTAACATTTTTTTTGGACACTTGATCTTGTTGAAGATACTTTTGCAAAATAATTGACATAATAATGTCTTTTTCATTGATGTCAATGGGGGAGAAGATGTACATAGAAAAGATCTCATGGTACATTGAAATAGGGGAGAAGATGGAGAGAGTATTGATGTTAATGAAGAATGTATATCTATGGGAGAGAAACACACTGATGGAGAGCTATTCCTAAGATTTAAATTTGATTGATAAAGAGGATTTGAAAAGAAAAAGTACATCAATAGAGATACACATTAGGTATTCATGGAACTTATATAGTTTTCATCTATGTTTTCATCAATGCCAAAGGGGGAGATTGTTAGCATGAATTTTGATGATATTCCTATGGGGGATTATCTAAGCATTTTTGGAGTATTTGGGAGATTGTTAGTATGATTTTATTTTGTATTCATGGTAGTGTCTATCATTGATCTAAATATTTTGCTTATTATGTGAAGACTAATAGAGAAATAGACAAAGATTGAGATCATGAGGTTTTAGGATTGAATATGAGGATACATACAATTTAGGAAACATTCTATAGAGTGTCATGATGGTGTGGCTAAGAGCACATAAAGAAATATGAAGACAATTGGTAGGTATTCAAGATTTATTGAAGACAGAGTTCTGGCAGAGTTCCTGAGAAGTGATTTTTGGTAATTAGATTATATCTCCTAATAAAGAAAGAATTTGGTGAAGTGCAATAAAAAAAAGGTAGAAGATATGATGATAATATTGTGGTTGATCACATTAAGGTTGAGGTTGCACATATGAAGATTTGTGAAGACTATGATCTGACAGTGTTATGTAATTGTGAAAAGATGTATTGTATTATCTTAATGAGGTCCTATTGTAATTGTAAATTGGGAAAGCCTCAAGGATGACTCAATAAATAATATAAGAACTTGGTATAAATGAAAGTTGTTTTCTTCGTGGTTAAGTATAAAATGTGTGGCAAGTACTTACATATTATAATTGTGGATCGCAAATTGTAAGTGAGTAAGTGATCTAAGAGGTCTTATGTGATTCAAATATGTGAGTATGATATTGAGATCAGAGAAGTGTTTGTTGTAGCAGAGGCACAATGAGAGCGAAGTGATTATATTTGGTAGAGAGTGCTAGTGGACAATTGATCATTTGGTATTATTCTAAAAAGAATTCTACTAAGACCAGTTGGATAGTGAGTTTTATGGTCTTTCCCCTGAAGCTATTTGGACAATGGGTCCTTCTTCCTTCTACAAATCCTAACAGGGTTGGAATCTCATCACAAGGATTCAAAGTCTCTTGGAAGGGACTAACATGTACTAAATGAATTTCATTGACTCCTAACAAGGTCCATCCTCTTGCAAGGAAGTTATATATTAGTACATCATTTTGTGAGTACCATCCCCACCATGATTTTCCCTCTGATCAAGGGTTTCCCTAATTAACAAATTTGGTGTTACTATGTATGGTTATCTTCTTGTGGTTATTACACTTTCTCATTACATGTTTCAAATTTAATAAGGTTAATAAAAGTTGTTTTAACTGGATAAATGATTCACCCCCCACCCTCCTAGTTATCTTGGTTGGTTTTACTTTCAAACATTTACAACTACTAACAAACCTCCAAAATCTAGGATGAGGTTTCTTTATGCTATATTTTATGTTATTATTGAAATGGATAAGGAGCTAATGGACATTATTTAATTGCATTTAGAATTTAGTTCTTGGAAGGATGAAATTTATTAGGAGTATCCATTGGTTAAAGATCATTGTCATAAAAGATAGCCCCAAGGAACACTTTATGATTTTTGGGCCTTCTTTTTAGGAAAAAATGTTACTTTATGTAGAATGTCTCCAAACTAAAGAAACTAGTATGCTCCCCATTTTGGGGGAATCTATTATCATGGTCTCTCTTGAATGGAGAAAATAAATTTTAAATTTCTTGGCCTAGTACCTCTTCAAGACTTTTGGCCATGCTTCTCATACAAACTTACTTAAATGATTCATTGTTACCTTAGGGTTCAAAGTCTACTTTGGATTAATTCTTTATTGGTTGTTGTCCCAGATTTCTTGTATTTGTAGATGTAAATTATTATGGGATCCTTTAAATTTATTTATAATTTCATTGCTCTAGTTAAAAACATTTATTTTGTCAAAATATTACATACCTTTCTCACTCAAATGATGATAATTATAAGACTTTGATCAAGTTGTTTTTCAAAGTCCTTTTATTTTCTCTCAAATTATATGTATTATTTAAGTTGAATAACCATAAGCATACACCTCAACATGCTTAAGAATATCTATAATATTTACCTACAATTTTTTTTAAAAAATTAACAAAATTTAATCTTTTTCAAAATACAACAATGTCAACAATGTTTCCACATGAAATAACCCAAAATATAAATTAAATAATAAAATTAAATATACATAATGCTCCATTTTGATAACTTTTCAAGCACAATTAAATATGCACATAAATTGTAGATCTATATATTAATGGGCTTGAATACAAGTAACACCAAAAATTTATAAAACTTAAATTATAATGACCATGCTCTAAAAACTTAGTAGAAATTTCTATGCATGAAAGTATAAACACCCTTTTGATGTCCATAGAGACACTTCTTTCTATCCTTTTCAAGTGTACTCCAAAACATGTCAATGGCTTATGCATGGAGACTTTGAATCTACTTTTCCTCAAGCTTCACATTGTACTTATAACAAAGCTTGTTCCTTTACACAAATTGCTAAATAAAATTATAATTTATCACCTTATATATTTATATAAGAATTCATTTTACACAAATTGGTTTAATGAACATATTAATTCTTAGGTTGTATTATCTTTCTTGTTAATAATAATTTCTTAATATTTTTCTATATATTTTAATTCTGCATCTCTAAGTATTTTTTTGATAAAAAAAGGTAGGAAGAGGGTCCTGAACCTAGATAAAAACAAATAACACATACCATCTCTTCCCTAATCCATAATAGCTAAGCATCAGAGAAGCAAACTCTAACCCTAGTAATTAGAGTCCCACCCATAATTTACAGGTCTTCAAAATAACCAAAACACACCATGTTCTTCAAATAATTCAAACCATCCACACCTAACACTAACATGAGTCTAAAATTTAAACTACTAAACTTACTAACTAAAATAAGAGTTTTAGTACCCAAAAATAGTGGGGATTATTAGAGTTATCAGTAATCATAAACCAACTCAACAACATTGAGGGCATAGTAACATAATTTAAAAAACCACATATTATATAGGTGATGGGGAGCTTCTCCACTTTAGAAATTTCTTTCTCTACCAAGGATACTCCTAGCCTACTTAGGCTTACTACTCCTAACCCCAACCTAGAGGACCTCTATTCAATCCCTTTTAATCAAGAAACTCTCCCAACAATTTAAGTTTCAATCCTTTGCCTTCAACTCACCAACTATGCACTTTTTGACCTAGCGAGGAAAAACTTCACCAAATGTAGCTAAAGGGCCAAAATAAAGTTCAGATAATCTTTCCAAGGTTCTTACCACATTTTGTGACATTCTATATCATTTTGGTAAGTCTACTATACCCACAACTCAAAATTGCCCCGTTTGCCCTTGTAGCCCTAAGAGCCCCTATTAGTCCTCCTAAAAATAGTGAAATAGCGATAAATACAAAAAAAACATTAACAAGGCCACTTGGTGTCTTTAGGAATTTTTGTCCTAATGACCTAATCTTGAAGATTTTTTAGATCTTAGGCTCCTACGGTGACCGCACAATACAACTCTAGAAAACCCTTATTTTAGGGGTTTCAAAGGCAATGACAATGAATCTTTCACCAATGGTTTAAAACTCTACTTCCAACCTCCTCCTTTGAGTTATGAACCCTTAGAATTCTACTCCTTCATTTTTGAAGCAAGATTGGCATGTGCCAATCCCCCGTCTTCTCCAAAATTCCATTACAATCTTTCATTGCTTCTTGCCAAGCCTTTCTTGCTTGCCTAGGGATCACTTGTAAAACTAGTTAACAGACTTCCAAAAACCCCAAAATCATTATTTACATAGTATACATAGACCATTACTTGATTCCAAAAGGCCATAGAGCTTCAACCATGAGAATTCAAGCAAACTGGACAACAAGAATAAAGAATCTAATTAATTTTGCAAGCCTAGTTAAATTGTAACTAACAATAAAAAAAAAGTGTGCATAGAATATCTACATCCAAGAAGATATTCCATGTAGAATAGTAAGTTCTTCAATCAATATCCTTCACTCTACCCTAAGAACTCTATTTTATGTCAATCAAACTCCTCCTCACACACATGTTGTTCGTACAACGATATGTCCAACCCTTGGAAATGAGTTGGAGAATGTTTAAATAGGCCCCCTCTTCCATCTTGGCCTTTATTTTGAGACATAACTATCCATTTAGTTTGTTCTTCAAAACTAGACAAAATGTTACTATTCAATTTTACAAAAAATGCAATGTTGTCAATGAGCAACTTTTTGACAACTTTTGCAATTTTGCAAGTTGAGCCTTCAAACTTGGCTAGTTTGGTTTCAAACCTTAGAAAATGAACCTCACAAAGTTAAGGACCACTTTGGAACACATATTTCCCCTTTTAAGGCATTTTCCCACATTTTTCCTCATTAAGCAATTTCTATGTAATTTTTGCCTATCAAGACCTAATTGACAAAAAATGACTCACACTCCAAATCCTACCTATCCAAACCTCCTAAACTTACCTTGGGACTTTATTTCTAGTCCTTATTTACTCAATGGTTGGTTAGACCATTTAAGAAGAAAAAATGAGTTAGGGCCTCTAGGTGCTCCTACACCAATAGGTAACCACCAGAAAACAAAAAAAGTGCCAAAAACACAAAAAAAAGGAGCTAGGCCTGATTGGTGCTCTCCCAATATTCATTAAGGTACTTGATCTCTTCAATCTAGTTCTTGATCTATATGAAACACTTTATCTCATCTCACTTTTCATCCTTCGTTTGGCTCACCTTTCTCAGTTTCTTCCCATTGATCACCCCAAACACAACCTTTCTCGTCATTTCCTTCTGCACCTTGCAAATAATAGAAACAACCACTCCTAGTTCAAGTTCAGTAAAGGCCTTTTTGAACTTATTGTTTAGCTCACCAATCTTCTTATTAATTTTAGCAAAACTTTTTTCACAGTCTTTTTTGAAGTCTTTGATCTATCTCTAGGTAATAGAAGGGGAGAAATCTTGTTCACCGACCTCAATTTTATCAAAGGACTCTATCTCTTCATCACTAGAAATCCCTAGGTCCACTAGATCTTTCATTTCTTGGGGAAAATATGTTTCCTCATTAGTATCCTTCACTTTTGCTTCAAAATTTGCATCTTCAGAGGAGAAACCCCTAACTTTCTCTGGTGTTTCATCCACTTTCGTCTCTTCTTCCTTATCCTCCATTTGGGAATTATGAGAATTATCCTTGCTTTATTCCTTATAGATTTTCCCTTTTATTTTTTTAAAGTCATTGATCCTCTCTCCCCATAATCATTATTACCCTTCTATTATTTTGGTGTCTATAACTCTTTCTTGCACCTCAAAATAAGAAAATTCTCCCTATCCTTTTTGTCGATGTCAATAATGTCTCCCATCATTCTAATTTTTTAAAGGGTATTGGCTAGGCTAGATTTATCAAAAGTATTCTTACAGTTTTTAGGAGATTCAAGAAAAAGGGATTGTTCCGTAAAATGTTAAGCTTCTTGGGCTTGGAGGAACAAGGGTTTTCTATGAACTGGGATGGCTTTGCAAGGGATTTTTCTGAGCATATTTCTTCAATCACCGTCGAGGACTTAGGACCTTTAGGAGTAGTAGGGTTTTCAATAGGTAGGAGACATCTACTGAACCCCAGATGTTGAGCACAAACATGATGGTAAAGGACAAAACTGAGCCCTTGGAGAATAGGGTGGTTTTTTTCCAAGATGATGTTGTTGACTAGAGAGTCAATACAAGAAGAATGAGATGTTCACTCTTTTCCCATGTCTCAACATGTTAAGAAATGTAAAATAGTAGCCATGATATGTCATATATTGACCTCTAAGAGTGAAATGCTTGATTAACTAGTAACATATAGCTTTGAAGGGACTAGGAATAGAGAGCCTATCATACCCATTTCCAGAACTGACTCTAACTGGTTCTTCTATTCCTTCAAAGAATTTACGCCTGAATTTTCTATAATCTAGTGTACCTTTTTTTTCAATTTGAACACCAACATAATCTAGGTTTCTCACTTCACCAATCAGCTTTGGTGTCACCACAAAATCAATACTCCCTATCTCTGCCTAACTCTTGTTCCACAAGTTAGCAAACTTATTCAAGAGGGTGATATTGTGGCCTTTAATCATCGAGATATAAGAATGTAATGCCTCCTTCACAAAATAACCCTAGATATCCTTGTTCTTCTCTAATTATTTGCTATTTTTAGGTTCCACACATTTCAGTGGATCACCCATGATGTTCTCCTTCTCAAACAATTGGTTAGTTTTTGCCCAAGTTTAGCTTGACAACACCTTTGACTACAACACTTCTCATCATGGAAGCTTTCTCTAAAAATTGAGGAAAATGGATGTTATTAAGGAACTTAAAATGTAGAGTGAAACTTTCTATTTCCAAATAAGGGTGACAAAAGTTATAAGTCTTAGGTGTTAAAATTAAAATGATCTTGCCAAAAATATTTCTCTCGGTCCCAACTCCATACTCTTTTGTAAATCTAGCTCTTTTCATACCGTCGATGTGACCCATATAGTAAATCACATTGACATGCAACAAAAAACACCTTGATTGAGTGGGGTACATTCCAACTTGACTCCATAAATATCTGGCAATGATATAATTAACCATCTTGGGGAATCAATGAGAGAGATATGGGTTAAGATTTGCATGATTAAAATTTATTATTAAAAAAATATGATCATTTATGATATGCACCAGAGGCATTTTTGAGATTTATTTTATGATTATTTGACTTGATGTCATGGTGTACTTTATGATTGAAATGATATTTATTTTATGACATATCTTTTGATCAACATTTATGATGACTTGGGTTTTGAGAATCAAAGTTATTTTAGGGTTTTCCTATTTAGGAACCAAATTCGATTAGTATTAGTTTTGTGGTATGTGACATAATCATGGTTTGTGAGTTTTGGGAAGGTAGTCTATGTGCATGTCTATGGGAATGGCTTGCAATGGGGGCCAGGGCCCAAAGTGGCTACCAAGGTAACTCATTATAAGTTGTGTAACAAGTGGTAATATAGTTATTTAAAATATTTAGACACACATTAAAAAGATAAGTTAGAGATATTACCTCACCCATACCTTGAGAAATTGTGCAGGCTAAGGATGGGAATGAGATGATACCTAGTGAGAGGTATGACTAGCTTTCATCATCTTCATGAGAGGGTATTTTGGTTCCACATATGTCACGTTGAGGGTTCGGGGTCCAAAGTGACCAGTCTAGGGTAAGTCAAGTAGTTCGACCATGTAATGACACTCCCTAGTATGTAGCTTGAGTCTCCTTCATATTTTTCTATATTTTCTTCTACAAATGTGCTTGTTGGATGTTGCTTTTGATGGTGTATTTATTGTGAGTTGTTACTTACTGATTGGATGTCATTTATTGTTGACAGTTGACTTTTATTGGTGAGTGTCAACTATTTATTGGTGGTGTAGTTATCTGTTGATTATTTTTCTTGGACATGTGGCCTTTGACTTGAGATCGATACCTATCATTGACTTTATCTTGATTTGATACTATATTATATTTGGTATATGGATGCTAACTTGGTGTGTGATGTTGGTTTTGGAATGAGTAATCTTTCTATTTTAATTATCTCTTCTTCTTGAGTAGTGTGTGTTACCCTTGAGTTAGATTTGGCTACCAGGATTCCTTGCTTAGGATTTTTTTAATGATTTGACTATCTATATGTGGATCATATATTATCTCTCATGCACAGTGGGAGTGGAAGCTTGACTAGGTGACCACACGGTCAGGAGGTAGTGTCTTCTCACCATGTGGGTCCCCCTCACATTATCAATTGTTGGATATTCGATGATGTAGTTGTACCTTTATCATTCTTATCTTGGAGACCTCTATTCAATTGAGGCATGCACATTCTCATGTATCTTATATTTTCATATGCTTGTATGTATACTCACATACCCTGTGACGTGTAGTGGATGTTATCCATTAGATTTATTTAATTGTAATAGTTGTTTTATGCATTTTCTTATGAGATTATATATCTATTATTTCTTTATGATCATGAAACATTGTATTTGAGACTTAAACTAATTAATATAAACTTATTAAATGTAACTTAACATGAAGGAACCCTTGAAGAATGGAAAGCTATATCTATAATTGCTTGTGTACTTGATGTGTATGTGTATATTGCTTCTGCATTGTTATCTTGTATTGTTAAACTTTAAAAAAATGGTTCAATAAACATTGAGTCATGATAGGTTACCTCTCTTGGGTTCCCGAGTGGGACATTACATCTAGTACCAAAGCTCGAGTTTCAACATTAGGAACTCTGGGCATATTGTGTGCCATCAGTTAACAAGTAGTTAAACTTTCCACAAGGTTAAGAAACAAGAATTATCAATAGAAAATATAAACAAAAAAATTGGAAATAATATAACTATGAAAAATAAAACTTGGATTCATAATACACTAGTACATTTGACTCCATTTTTTGACCATTATTGGTCAAAATTTTGACCCAAGTTGGTCAAAATTTGGACCAACCAATTGGTCGAATTTTTTTCGTTGAAATTTCGACCATCCTACTGGTTGATCAAAATTTTGACCCATACATTGGTCAAAAATATCCTAGAATCCTAGTGTAATCTATGCCATGTGTTGGTCGAAATTTTGACCAACCCATTTGTCAAAAGTTTTTTGGTTGGTGGAAATTTTGACCAATGCTTGATAGAAAACTACCAGGCATTGGTCAAAATTTCTACCAATGTTTGGTTGAATTTTTTTAGCATTGGTGGAAATTTCCACCAATGGTTGGTCAATTTTTTTTTTAGTTGGTGGAAATTTCAACCAATGCTTGGTGGAAAACTAACAAGCACTGGTCAAAATTTTCACAAATTTTTTATTTTATGTTGTATCAAGAAATTGCTTCTTATCCAAACTATTTAATTTGCAACCTTTTAAATCTCTGCAAAGATAAAGTTGGAGCAGAAATTTTTTTCTTTTCAAAAGTGTCCTATGATTGTAAAGCATCCATTCCATTATTTATTCAACAAACAAGACATATCTAGTTTAAAAGATAATGGAATAGATGCTTTACAATCAGAGGGCACCTTTGAGAAGAAAAATTCTCTTACTCCAACTTTACCTTTGTAGAGATTCAAAAGGTTGCAAATTAAAAGGCTTGGATAAGAAACAATTGTTTGATACAACATGGAACAAATGGACATTTATGCATAGGGCACCATCAACTATGTGAATGATGCAAATGCAACCAAAGTAAAGTATCTCTCAGGGAGAAGGCTCTTGCAATTAAATAATAATAGAAAAATCACGTAATCCTCAGAACCTAGATAAGGGGGATCTTACACAATCTTAACAAGAAAAAAGGATTAATAATTATTATTAGATATGAAAATAGCAGTGAGCTTCCCCAATCAGATTATAGTGATCATATGAATACCATACAAACTCATAATCTTACAGACAATATCGATAGCATAAAAGGAACTAACAAGTCATAAAAAGGCACTCAATTGTCTTACCTTATGCTAATGCTACAAGCCAAAGGGAAATCTTGTCTTCACTGCAACACATCTTGGATTTCACACAGGTCATATTAAGAGTATGATCATAGAGATAATAGAGATAATAAGGTCTCAATATTATAGCCGCAATGCACACATCTGGGACTGAAACTTTTGGCAGTTGATAATGATGGGCTACAAGATTCAAAAGCATACTGACAACTAGCTAAAGATCCATGTTCACCTGTACACAAATAAAATCAGATTTCCATTTATAACATCTACCTTTTGAAAAAAGTTGTATATATAGCATGAATCAATTGCAGTAATTTTCCGTTGAGATATAAACATAATAGATTAAAGTTGATGCTATTGAAATGGAACAGTTCACCATACCCCAAACAGACAAAGTGGATCAAGTGAAGGAAACCAACTGATGCAATGCACCATTAAATTAAATTTGTCAATTCAGTAAGCCCAACTCATATATTCCACCGGTTGATCTAATTAAAGTAACATACCTTCTTAAAAGACATAGTCCAACCATTGCAATTGGTTTGATTAAAGTGCCTACGGTCTGATTGATGCACTCAATTAGTTTGGTCTCTTCACATTTTGTACATTGAATTGGTTGTGAATACCTCTATTCATACAGTGGCTCATTTGTAAGCACTGATAAGACACAAGGATTTAATTGGAAACATTCTACCGAGTACAATTGTTCAACAAATCTAATTCATTTATTTTAAATGAACTCTGATAAGAGACTGGCTTTGTTCCACATAAACTCATCTCTCTTGGCAACATGCAATAATCCAAGGTATTAACATTAACTAGTAAAATAATAAACAACAAGTATTATCTGGCAATGAGGCAACTAGGACATAATACATACCTCAAAACTACCTGTAGCAATTTCGGTAAGAGCGATGGCAACGACATGGGTGACATGAATAGCATGGTTAACCAAATCTGTGAGTGTGCTGATTGGGGATGAAAAACAGTATTCATAGATGGTGATTGCAAATAGGACATCCATTATGTGAGGATCAACATTTTGAAAGGACGAAATAATCAAAGCACAAAAATGCAGCTCGAACATTCTAGAGCAAGAGACAAGCCTCACCTCCCAAAAAACCACTCACACGCTCCAAGCTGGAGAGACCACCTATCACACACACTAAAGGCACTTTAATATAAATGTGACACAAGCAACAAAGCCCTTCACAAACTCTATAATAATTATGAAATCCTCCAACCTGTCCAAAAGAATTTTTGGATCATTGTAAATTATTGGTGGATGAATATGAGGGAGGAGCAAAAATTAGGGGTACAATTTTTGACATGGGTTAAATAATCTATTAAGAGATTGGAATAGAGGTAATCTCATTCCTTCAAATTATCAGTGATCCTTGTGGAGTTGATCCTCATGGAGAAAGGCAACAAGGTAATTTGTATATTTGCCAAATGATTTACTGCTTTATTAGACTCCAAATTCCAGTGAAAAGAAGCAATTTCTTCAAAACATTTATCCACAAGACAAGCCTTAGACATGATACCATGTAACTTCTGATCTTATAGCCTAACTATGTTTCCATCTTAAGAACCTCTAACACCACCTGTAGCTCCCCTTCATTGTTGGCCCTAGTCCCAAGGAAGAAAGAATTGCCTTTGGCATACTGCATTTAGCACAATAAAACAAAAGCTCCATCCAGACAAAAAAAGGTTTTGCTGCATCAAAATTTGACTTTAGTAACTCTCCAAAGATAGCCTCCAGGATGTCCCTAATCATTTAATTCAATGTTTGAATACCTAATCATTTAATTCAACATTTGAATACCTCATTAATGGGTATATTAAGACACTTAAAGTAAATTGAGTAATACTCTATAAAGCATCCTATCTATTCACAACTCTATTTTGCTAAATATGAAGCACATGCCATTAAAAAGATCTAAATGATTATTGACCAGGGCATAGACTTATTTAAGGCAGTTCTCAAAACTTTGCCCTATATGGGGAAAAGTAGTAAAATATTAACACCTAAGGCTTTCTTACTATGAAATTATATCCAATGAATACAAAATTATTATGCCTTCCTGCCCATGTATTCCCAACCTTAACATAATAGAGCTGATCCAGTGACTTGACTGAGAACTAGTCAACCATCCAAAACCATTTTCTAGTCTGTGTTTGTATATAAATGGTTGAGTAAATCAGACTTGTTGACTAATGATGTTTATTTTTCAAAAATAAAATACATGTTATAACATATTTTACTTAAAAATTAATAAAAATTGATGTGAATGATGTTATAGTTCTTTCAAGTTTATAAAGTAATACTATCTTGTAAGTCCCTAATGCCAATATTTGACTGTAACCTCCACCAATCAAGGATTCTCTTCATAAGTTGTACTATATTTATTTTTCCTACACCTAAATATTATTATTTTCCATTCTGACTGATAAAAGAAAAACAATAACAATATTCTTCTTTCCCTACTTCAACAACATTGTAATAGATTTACTACCTCTACTACACCTATTGAAAAAATCTATTGTAGCTATTATATCATAACCCATTAGTTTGCTCAACAATTAGCACTCTCCCAAACTATTTCCAAGTAATAACAAAGAAAATTATGTTATCCACAAAAAAAAAAGGAACAAAGGAACAATCTACACAGTAAATAAATGCTGCAAAAATTAGAAAGCCTGTAACATACCAGAGCATCTATCTTGGTGTTGGTTTGAAAATCATCAAGATTTGTACGATTCAGAATACTTGAGCTTTTGTAGCCCTTGACCTTCTCTATGCTCTTTCTCCCAGTCAAATCAATTGTTAGAGGTTTTGAGCAAGATGGGCATGAAGACTGTCCAGTAGTTGAAATGTATTCTTCTATATAGCCTTTGCAGAATGTATGCCCGCATGTAGCACTCTGACACACATCAATACTATGAAGCTTAAACTAGTAGATTCATATTGTGTATTAAGAGAAACAATTCTTATATGAATCTTCATATTTTTTGTTACAGTGACCAAGGCGACTGAAGTATCAAAAATACTCACCACCAGATCATTTGACTCCTCATGACAGAGACCACAATCACTTTTTCCTAAAGATGAATCATATGCACCATTTTGATTGTTTGGATTTGATTGTGCTATTTTAGAATAAACCACTAGATATGGGTGGTCTATTGCCTGAAAAAATCAAAAAAACATGACAATTCGTATGTCTCAAAAAGCTCTCACACAATAACAAAGTAGTACCTTTTTGATTGCTAGTTAAAATTTGATAGCTTTTTACAGTTTATGACTTTGCATAAATTTACTAATTCCTATGCAAAATAAAACATTTCAAAGAAAATGAAATATTCAAATATGTAAAAAAATTCCCTAAAAAGCCTAACCATCAATATCATTATGGAAAAACAAGTAAAAGTTGTCCACTCTAAGTTTACTAAAGAAATCAACCATGTTACAAAAAGACTCCATTTTATAGGGTTGGACATAATCATAAAGGAAAAATTGACATAGAATCTTTCACAATCTTGTGATGCACACAGTTTTAAGAGAGCTCATCATACAACACTTCCTAAAATAACATAGGTGATCAATATTGTAAGCATCTTGTGATATATTGATTAATGCATGGTAAGTTGTTATTTTGAAATGTAAACTTGAAGTTGGCAATAATTATTCTCTAATATTTTTAATCCGTATCTACTCTAACTAGACAATTGATAATAGGAATTCAAGTTTACTTTATTGTTAAAACTGATTAAAAGAAAGGAAGCTTTCAACATAAAGAGTTGTACACATCCAAAGTACCAGATCACCACAAGATGTGCTATTGAGAGAAACAACAATATTAGGGAGAAAGCACACCTATAATCAGATCCTGAATGTTCAAAATGCTTTGAGACTAAGAATTAAATGAGACCAAGAATTAAATGACAAGCTTGAGGCTAGCTAATTGCCCAAGGTTATCTACTACAACTGGGTGAGCTGATCAAAGATGAGCCTAATCGCTAAATAATTGCTGAAGATTACATACTAGGAATTAAATGATAGGCTTGAGGCTAGCTAATTGCCCAAGGTTACTTGGCACAACTGTGTGAATAGATCAAAGATGAGCTTGATTGCTAAATAATTCCCAAAGATTACTTGTCTCAGCTGTGTGAGCAGATCAAAGATATGAGCATAATTGTTGAGTAGTGTTCCCGATGTGATATATCTGAATTTGGTAGAAACATAAATACACATTAGAACTAATGTTATTTTGTCTTGTATTCCTTCCCTTATCACTTAGGAAATGAATGATTACCTCATGCGTCCAATATCTTTGGAAGAGCTGGAGGAGGTGGTCTTTGGCATGCCTAAGGGGAAGGCTCCTAGACTTGATGGCTTTCCAGTTAAATTCTTTCAAGAATTTTGGGACATCATTAATCATGATTTGTTGGAGGTGGTTAAGGAATCCTATTCTAGCAAGCAAATGCTTCGAGCTTTGAATTCTACATTCTTGACTCTTATTCCTAAGAGAGAGGGTGCTAATCAATTGGAGTTTTTTAGACCAATTGCCTTATGTAATGTGGTTTACAAAGTTATTACTAAGTTGATTGCTGAGAGAATGAAAAAATGGCTTCCCATTATTATCTCAGAAGAACAAGGTGGTTTTGTTGCTGGCAGACAAATTTTGGATGGGGTGGTTATTGCTACTGAGGCTATTCACTCTATGGCTACTTCATGGGAGAGAGCAATGTTTGTTAAGTTGGATATGGCTAAGGCCTATGATAGAGTTAAATTGAGTTTCCTAAGGAGTATTCTTCTTTCTTTTGGATTTAGCTCTAACTGGGTGAGTTGGACTATGAGTTGTGTTACTTCTGCCTCTTTTTCTGTTCTTATTAATGGTCAACCTTCTCAACTATTTGGTGCTTCTAGAGGCCTCTGCTAGTGTGACCCTCTCTCCCCATATCTATTCATCATCATGGCTGAAGGCTTGGGCAGATTCATGAAGTATCAGTTGTCCCAGAATTCTATTCAAGGGTGGTAGTGCGGTAATGGATTACCTTCTCTTTCCCATCTTCAATTTGTTGATGATTCTACTCTTGCAGGTCTTGCTAGGATCAAGGAAGCTGAAGCCTTTTGACATGCTTTGGACGTTTATTTGGTAGCTTCAGGCCAAAAAGTTAATGAGCACAAATCTTCCATTTACTTTTTTAACACTCCTGATTCTATTCAGCACAGGATTGTTGGTATCCTTCGGTTTAAGATTGGGTCTCTTCTTTTGACTTATCTTGGCATTCCTATTGCTGTTTCTAGGCAGCCATGTCTCTTTTGGAAAAATTTGATTACCAAGCTTCAGGATAAGGTAAATCATTGGACTCATAGATGGCTTTCTACTACTGCCCGGGTTACTCTTCTTCAAGCTGTTATCCAAGCTCTTCCTACTTATAGAAGCATGGTTCAGGCTGCTCCTATTTACTTTCTCAAGGAGTTTGATGCTCTTTCTCAGCAATTCCTTTGGAGTGGTAATTTGCGTAGTACTAAATGGAGCTTGGTTAGTTGGGCAACTGTTTGTAGGCCTAAAAAGTAGGGTGGTCTTGGTCTTCGATCAACTCTCTTGAGTAGTCAAGCTTTGGCCGCTAAACTTTATTGGCAATGGTGCTCTGGACAACATCAACTTTGGGCTCGTATTATCACTCATAAATATTTTCATGGTGCTGATCCTTGCTCTATTTCTACACTTCCTCTTGAAGGTCATGGCTCAATGGTTTGGCATACTTTGAAGACAGGTGCGGTGTTAGTGAAGAGGGGTCTGTTTTGGATATGTAATGGAGGTTCTCAGGCTTTGTTTTGGTCTGATGCTTGGGATGGATTCCCTTCCATTTTATCCATGTTCCATCATCTTCAGCCTCTTTGTGAATCTTTTCTTGCCGCTGGATGGGATAAAGTGGCTCATTACAAGACTCCTTATCAATTGGGACCTACTATTGGTTACAAATGGAAGCATTCTTCTGATTGGCCTCCTGGAGGTACAAACATGGATCATCAGGAGCTTTCTCAAATTTTGGCCTCTCGAGAGTGTTCCTCTTTTCTTGGTCCAGATGTTTTGGCTTGGGTTGGTACCTTGTCTGGTAAATATCATGTCTCTACTGGGTATCAGGAGACAACTAGACAATTATTTGGGGATGCTGAGGTCCCTTGGTGGAAGCAAGTTTGGAATAAAGTTTCTTGGTCCAAGTGCAATTTTTTTATGTGGCTAGTGGTTCACAACCACTATCTTACCTAGGATAATATTTGTAAACGTGGATTTCAGGGCCACTCTTATTATTTTTTGTGTGGCAATGGAGAGGAGTCTGTCTCCCATTTGTTCTTCCATTGCTCCTATTCTACTCAGCTATGGTACCTTTGGTGGAGCGCTTGGGGTTGCTCTTGTAGGCATGCTTCCTCTTTGCCTGAGTTTTGGGCCCGCTTGGGTAGTGCTCCCTCCAAGTATTCTTCTCTCCATGCTTCTTGGATTGCTGGCCCATCATTCATGCTTTGGCATATTTGGTTGGAAAGGAATTGTTGAATATTCCAAGATGTTCGGCTTGGTGTTTTGCATCTTTGGTGGAAGATATCACATTCTCTTCAGGAAACTATTCATGTGAAGTGTGAGCTAGATGGGGGTATGGATCCAGTTGATTTTGCTATTTGTAATTGCCTTAATTTTCATCTTCAGGATGGAGCTACAGCTCAAAGGTTTTCTTCTATGTCCAGGCAACTTCAACATCAGAGGAAGGGTCGGGTTAACTAGGATGGGCATTGGACTCCTCCTCCCTGTGGAGTTCTGAAAATTAACACTGATGGTTCTTCCCGTGGGAATCCAGGCCTTGCTAGTATTGGGGGAGTGGCTCGTTGTAGTTTTGGTGATGTTAAATTCTTTTTCTCAGTTCATAAGGGTGATTACACTAACAATCTCATGGAAGCTTAGGCTATTTTATATGCTGTGGAACAGTGTTTCTTGCAGGGATGGAGTAAGATTATTTGTGAGTCTGATTCACAGGTGATGGTGAACTTGCTTTCTTTGCAGGAGCTTGAGGATGTTAGTTGGCAACTGGCCACTATTGTTAATCAGATTATTCTCTTCTCTACCTCTTTTCAGTTCATTAGGTTCACATATATTCCTCGTGAATGGAACAGAGCTGCTAATTGTTTAGCCAAATGGGCTTCTAGTCATGATCCGGGTTGGAATATTAGGGATAGGAGGCAACTTTCCTCAGAGATGGTTCAAGAATTTGATGATCTTGTTGCTTAGGATCAAGCTCCTTGTTGAGCTCTCCTTGTTGTATTCCTTTCTATCTTAATAAAATTTTATCCCTCTTTTTTCTCAAATACACATTAGAACTAAATCATGGATTACATGCATACTTATATTGGTTGGTACATAAATTATAAAATACAAGTATAGAATTGAAAAATCACATCACAATCCTAAAAGACAAATCATTTTTACAAAGTATAGTATGTTCATCTTGAGATGTGGAAATGGGCTCTATAGGGCTGCAAGATCCAAATTGGGTATAGAGATGTGCATTGGGTTCCTGAGACTTTTCAAATACCTGTGAAAAATTCTTTTATTGAAACCTAATGTTCCATTTAGTCCATTAAATGCGCTTCTAATAGTTTATCTAAGAAATCATATTTTTCATTTTTTGTATGCCTGCCAATGTTTTTTATCAAGACAGAGCATTTATGAACTTATTTCTTATAGAAATTATAAAATACAAGTATAAAATTGAAAAATCACATCACAATCCTAAAAGACAAATCATTTTTACAAAGTATAGTATGTTCATCTTGAGATGTGGAAATGGGCTCTATAGGGCTGCATGATCCAAATTGGGTATAGAGATGTGCATTGGGTTTCTGAGACTTGTCAAATACCTGTGAAAAATTCTTTTATTTAAACCTAATGTTCCATTTAGTCCATTAAATGTGCTTCTAATAGTTTATCTAAGAAATCATATTTTTTTCATTTTTTGTATGCCTGCCCATGTTTTTTAGCAAGACAGAGCATTTATGAACTTATTTCTTATCCAATTTTTGCCATTGTTTCTATATGAAAAGTGTATAGATGTTTTTTTGAAATAGAATCATGCTAAAATATTTTGACATGCTTTTTAATGGCTTCAGTTTATGGATATTGCCTATTGCAGGTGTATGAAAAAGGTGTGGCTACAGTTAAGCTTCCTAAATCAATAATTAAAGGCTCAGACTTACTGCTCATGAGTTTTCCATATTGTGGAAATTCTTATTACCTTCTAATATAATTGGATATGGATTTCAAGCCTCTTTTTACCCTTCTAGAGTTCAAGCAAGACTCAACAAGTAGATCTGGTCTTCTTTCTGGTTCCATCCACATGTTTTGTTTCAACAAGATAGATATTGGAAGAATGCAAATGGTGGATCATGAGGTAAACTTGAGCCTTTTAGACAATGGATGGTCATCTTTGGAGAAAGAGATAATAGAAATTTCAAATTTAATGTTAGAATCTGTGTCTAATCCTGATGCATTTACAGATTCTGAGCTTCAAGGCCAAGGGTGCTTGTAGTCAGGATTTTCATCTCTAGCAGATAATGTATTTGAGTTTAACAAGGGAATGCTATTATCTCAATATTTATCAAAACAAAATTATCTTGTTGAATCTTTACCATCAAATCATTTAAGTGTTGTGTAGGGTATTCAACAAGGAGGGAAGTATGGTCCATCAACTACATGGGATAGGAACTCTCAGTTGTCTTTGATTAATAATACAGGAAAAATTTCTACTGGAAGCTTACCTTTTAACACTAGGTTGATGTCTGAACCAAATCATAAGAATGTATGGCAGACTGGGTCAAGCTCCCTAGCTAGTGGACACAATCATAAGAATGTATGGCAGACTGGGTCAAGCTCCCTAGTTGGTGGACACAATTATGGAGTTAATGCATCCACGCTTAGCCCTGCAAGGATCCAATCTTTCAATAAACTATCATCAGCTACAAAGAATTATTCTGACCATGATCTCACTTCTTCAAAGTCTCCATTGCATCTATGAGACACTTTAGGTTATCCATCAATGGAGGATAATCATCTAAGAAAAGTAATGGATTCTTTAAAGGAGGGGCTCCCATCACATTCTACTAATTAGAAAACCATTTTTTCATATACAATGAGAATATCGCCAGTGCACATGAATTCCATTCAGCAGTCAAAGTCTTCTCTTATTAAGACTTCAACTGGTGGTCAAACATCAACTATATTCAAAAGCTTTGCAACTGGCTTGCACATGATCCCCCTAGCATGTAAGTTGCTATTTCTAATTCACTATAATTTTGTGATGGAAAATGGTAGCATGCTAGGTTGGGCATGTCAATTGTGTCTGTTGTATGCCTTCTACTTTTAACTAAATATCATCTAGCTAATGCATGAGGTACACATTTTATAGGTCAAACATTAGATTCTTTAACTTCCCATGGCAACATGTCTGACATAACTCCAAAAATAAGCATTCAAAAGTGTTTCCTTTCAGATATTGTGCAGTCAATTCTGTCCTTGCAAGGAATATCAACTTATGGAGAAAATCAAAAGAAAAGAAAGACCTATGAATTAGGTAATACACAACATGCTTCTGTTTAGCTAAATACTTTCAGCACTTTGGGGAGATTTTTTGGTCGTGCATGTAGGAGCATTCTTAGAGAAGCTAATCATGGGAAAGCACCTTCAAGTATATATGTATATATTCTTTTTCAAATGATTAGGCATTATTCTTTATGTATTAAGCATGCTTGACTTATAGGCCAAATCGAAGTCCTAAATATCCCATATGTCGAAGATGTGGGCTTGCAAAAATCCTCTATAGACTTATGGTTTTAGCTGCCCTATTCAAAAGAGGATGCATGGCAACATATTTGTTTATGTCTTGGTAGACCTAGAAGCACCCACTGGGATGTTAAGGTAAATGATGAACATTTCAGAGACTTGTGGGAACTTCAGAAAGGTAAAACTAGAACTCTGTGGGGTTCTGGTGTGCGAATTGTAAATACTTCAGACATTGATTACCATAAAACATAGATGAGCAACATGCATAAGAATTTTTTTACATGATTATTCAATTCAATAACAAATTAGGGGGATACATTCATCGTAGCTTTCATCAATATGAAGATTTCCATTGCTTTTTGGTTACAATGTTGTCTTATAATGACCCCAAAATCACAAATAATTATTTCACTCTAATTGTACGATGCTTTATAATTATATTTAACAAGAAGAATGATATGTGTACAATATGTGGTAAAATGGGGAAGAATGATATGTGTACAATATGTGGTAAAATGGGGGACTATGTGGTAGAAAATACACAGTGGGAAAACTCATCTCCTTGTGTAGGAAAGTTCACAAATACTAATGTGTTCAATCAAAGTACCAATACTGTGGATTCTATAATCACTAAATAGTTTTCACATGAAAGAAATTTTCTAAACAGATGTGGAGACACAATAAACTACTAGACAGCTGGTAATACAAATAATATAACTTGGGTTCTTCATTCTGCAGTAGATGAAAGCATTGCATACTCTTCACAATGCCAAATTGAAGATTCTAATGTAGGCAACCAATGTAATCAACTCTATAATGCACTTGTTCAATATCAAATTTAATTTCAAAAATGACACGTTGGACTTCTGATTGAATAGCTTCATTTAGTCCTGAAGCATTTGTGTCTCCAGTAGGATGATCACTCTAAAAAGACTAAAAATGAATTGCAGTGACCTTTAAGTTAGAATCCATTTAAAGGGAGGAAGGAGGCAAATACCAGATTAAATGATGAAGACTTAAATGCATAAAAACTAGCATATGTACTATTTGTTAATTTGGATATAACACACTTCAGATATGCTAACAAGAGTGAGCACTGTTTTGAGCTATGACATTGCTCAATTATGGTAGAAAAAATAAACCTTTGTCTGTTCACAAACAAATTTGATTGTCTTCTCTTCCACACAAACCTTTGGATGCATCAATGAATTTTCATTATTAGACACTGATGACACACAACTTTGTTAAACAAAACCAGATTGCACACAGTTGTTAAATGGTAAGAACTTTCAGTGATGCAAAAAATATTTGAAGAAAGTCAAAAGAAAATTCAATATTTCAAAGAATAGAAAATCTAATATGAAATTGGATATAATATTAGAAAGCAAACAAATTCTCCATAATATTTACCAGTATTTAAAGTTTAAATAGAGCCACAACTACCATGAGCTAGTAACGAAAAATTTGGGTACAATTTTTATTGACATTTCTACGTTAGATACATACATCCGATATTTCAGAAGATTTTATAGATCTCAGAGAATAGAAAATTAAATGCTACACTTTTGATGAAAAAAATGACTTTACATGTTGTACAAGAATTATGTGTTGGATGTTTCTATGGATGGTAAAGTAAATGCTCCATTTTAAATTTCTTTGCAGACAAAGTTAACTAAAAAAGCTTTTATTTTCTTACTATGTTGAAAAATTGATATCAAGGACTTACAGAATAGCCATCCAAGGATTGTGAACCACTTTGTTGATTTGAGCATCTTCGTATCCCCTGCTGCAGGTGGACTTGATCTCTAGCAAGCTTATTTTGATTGTATCTTTTATTTTCAACAATACCAATATTTTTTTACTTGGCCTAGCCCCATCCTATTAGATGCTTGATCCATGTCTCTCTGCCAATAATGAATAAGAATAACATGTGTATTAAAGATAAATCACTTGAGTTAGAAACTGTATCCATCTTTATGAATATGAAATATGACATAACAAAAAGTGTAATAGTTCTGATGGAGAAATATTATGAATGAGCTAACTTCAACATCAAATGCCTGAATAACAATCAAACTATACCTTAGATTCGTAATATTTGCAACAAGATAAAGACCTTCCTCTTCATTCACTATCTACATTAGCCATTTGATTAGATGTGTTTTGAGGATTAATGGAATGGTTTCGAGATATTGAACGTCCTCTCCTCTACCCATGTACAACCTCAGAATAATAGTTATCGATATCATTAGGTTTAATACGAGACAATTATTGCCCTCTTCTATCACTTGAGTCCACCTTGCTTTTCTCTATGAGTTTGGGGGCTTCTTCCAGTACTGTGGATCCTCTAAAAAGCGGATTAACTGTCACATTTCCAAAATCTATCTGGCCATTTAGAAAAATGTTTGTTGACGAGGAGGATTGAGAATAGTTATTTGAAGTGTCATTGCTTCTTGATCTCTTGTGGGCTCCATTTTGAGAGGAATCTGATTTTCGTTTATCTGTTGTGACTGCACTCCTATTTGGTGACCCAGTCAAGGAACTTTTAGAAGTTGATTTAAACATTGCCACAACCATCACTAGTTTGAGAACATGCCAACCTAATTGAAATGAAACAATACATATAATATCAGCTTACACATAAAATTTGGGAATTACCCGAAAAGGAGAATAACTAGAATAATAAAACAAGTGTAGGTCAATTTATCCAGGGCAGTGGATCTTAAAACAACCGCTCCTACAATCCACCACTCAACAAAGCCTAATCAAAATTTTAGTAAATATCTAAATAATGGGTCTATAAATGCAATACTTCAAGTTGGACAAGTAAGATGGAAATTTTATACCAATAGCTTTGTATCAAATTAATTTTAAACTACTATCAAATTAATTTTAAACTACCCTCTAAAATGTAAAATATGGAGAAACAAAATCACAAAATAAGCATGGCTCAGTTAGATTAAATCATGATCCTGCACCATGATAACATTATGGTGTCTTAAAGAAAATATAACTAATATTGGTCATATTAAAAGGGCTTTTATAGAACGTATTAGAGTTCAAGAAAGAAAGATATTGGGTGGCTGGTATCTCATATGGAGGACACTATAGTTGTCTATATGAGAACTTTGTTTCACTATATCCCATTAGCTATTGGTTTCAGGATGGAGGAAGCTCAATATCATTGTAGTGAATATTGCAAAGTTTAAGAAGACAATATATATTAGGTTTCCAGTTCATGTTAATGGAGACTACTATAATATATCAAATCTATTAAGTATTGATTTTAGCGTGGAGAGTTATTCATATTAATAGAACTAAAGAGGAGATAATATTAAGTTGTAGATATTGATTTCATGAAATCCTACTAGATATTTGATTTCAAGGTGGAAGACAACTTATGCAAAATAGAATTACATATTATAACTTTACTTCGCCTTACTCCTTGAGTATAGATTTCAAATAAAAGAAAATATCTTCTTACAAAGTTAAAAATTACCATCAAATCATGTTGCATTTGTGAAATTGATGCAACTTGAATTGCAGCTTCCTTATCAATAGTGGTACCAAAGATGCCAGCATTGTTCACCTACAATAAATCATTTAAGAAGGTCAACTAAAAGTCCTATATTCCTAAATCAAGTGGACATATTGTCTGATAAAAAGTAGAAACACAAGTTTGGTGTAATTTGAGGTTCTAGATGACTAAATAGAGAAGATAATGAGAGTAATTAATTTAAGGCAGAATAATACCAAGATGTCCAAACCACCATAATTATCCTTGAGCCATATTGAAAATTTTGAAATACTCGACAAGCTCTCCATATCCATCTCATAGAATATAACATTGTTGAGACCCTCACCATGAAGGGTTTTGGTGGCTCTCAATCCTCTGCTGAGATCTCTTGAAGTGAGAACAACAGTCAAACCATTTTCTGCCAATTGACGTACAATTTCAAAACCTATTCCTTTTTTTTCCCTTGTGACCACAACTACAGTATCTTTAGTCCACCATTTGTATTCAACATTTATCATCCCAAATAATTCTTTGAGCTTCCAAAAAAATGTTTGTAGAACATAATGAAATGTGACTAGTTTTTCAAAACCATTTTGTAGAATCTAAAAAAGTTTAGAGAATGTAATGAAACATTATTTCCCATATCATTCTGTTGACATCTAAAAATGTTTGTAGAATATAATTTTTCTTTTAACATTACCATTACATTTCATATCATTCTTTTAACACATTAGAAAAAATAATGAAGTGCGCAAGTTTTCTATCCATATCATTGTGCCAACATTCCAAAAGTTTTGAAGAACATAATAAAAAAAGTTTTATTATTTTCATATCATTCTTTTGACAATTAAAAATGTATTGCATAAACATAACTATTTTTTTCCATATTAGTTTTCTAAACTTAAGTATTCTTTTCCAAATCAATTTTCTAAAACACTTAAAATTTTTTCAGAAGATAATGAAACACAAATAGTTTTTTACATAACATTTCTTTAACACCCTACAAAAAAATTAGGGAACATAATGAAACTTAAATATTCTATTCCATACATAGTCTTGTTGCCACTGTTTTCAAAACCCATTAGCTTTTACAAAAGAAAACACGCTTCTAAAAGCACTTTTTGGGTGGATCACAAGTATCCCAAATGATGGGTATTTAAAGAAAAAATGCGATGCTCTACATGCCACAAATATAATAAAAGGGTCCATCAAAAGGAATTATATTTTAACATAGAGTCACTGATCCTATATCATAAGAATGTGACAACATTTTTCCCTGATCCCTGCAAATTGCTCTCATCCAACCTGTAGGTAGACCAAGATGCAAAATGAGCTCCCTATGAACACCCACACCATTTGGAGCATTTGACCTATGGAATCATGATCATTAGTAACTGCATCATGATATGCTATGAAGGAATTCAAGTGTAGAGATTCTAAATATTTTAGGAAAAATCAAGGAAACCCTTACACCATGCTCCAGGTCCAACTCCTTCCTGCGCGCTCCATGAAACATAAATGAAATTGAAAATGATTTTTGATTTTGAATTTAAGCCTATGTTGGTCAAAATTTCAACCAACAAAGGCTTAGATTTAAGAAAAATGAAAAATTTCCTTCTATAATCCGACCAACCTTTACCTTTTTAATTGATAGTCAAAAATTTTGGTAGAAAAATGAGGTCAAATGTAGTAGTGATACTTGGTATTTCAAATGCTATTTTGTGACTATATATTTTATCTTTTTTTTTTCATAATCTTAGTAGCAGTAGTTGGATTCCAAGAGTAAGCCTATTTTAGGGGGAGGAGGATGTAATACCTCTCCTTTGCTATCATTGTAGACTTAGTTGTTCAAGTTCTAGATGACTCTTCTATAGATGTGTTAGCCCTTAATTGATATTTGAAATGCAATACTTTGATATGTTGGGTAATTGACTATGTCATGTTGTAATAATTTTCAACTTGCAGTGATGATGCTTTAATTTCTCTTGATTAGTTATTGAAATGACTTTTATGATGTTGTCATATGGTGTGTCTTAGAAAGATATTCGTTATGTCCTTGAGATGGTAAGATGTTTGTGTTAGAATACGATGTTATTTATATTTAGGATTTTCTATTATACTTACCCCATACTTGCATGTGTATAGTTTATATCTATGCTTTATTTTATGTTTGATGTATCTGAAGTGGTTCAGGAAGGGAGTCGTAGTCACCTGCTAGTTAGGATCTACATGATATACCACTACTCGCCATTGTCTATTTAGCTTAGATATATATACATGTGTACATGCTCATTTTTTATACAGATTTGTAGGTACTAGGAATCGACTTCCTTGAATTGCCAAGACAAGTGTGCCTTATCACAATAACTCAATGGTAAGAATGCAGAGATAATGTTCAGGTCCAATCCCATCCATAGCCTAATTACTTGTGTCGAGAAGGAGGAGATGTATTCGACTTTCCACCCTATTAAAACCCATGAGTTTATCTTTGCATGTGTTGTTTTATTTTGAGTTTTGGTTAGTTTTGGTAATGTTGCTTTTATGTGGATTTGGCTATATGATTTATTTGGTAAATGATTTAAGTATAATATTTGGGTTAATCATATAATATTGAGAATTATTAAATATTATCTGATTAAAAAGTAAATATTAAAATATGAGAATATCTAATTGAGTAGAAACTAATTAAATATGTACTTTAATATAAAAGACTTAATTTGGAAGTCGAATTTGGAAAATTGGTTTAAGAGAAATTAAAATATGATGATATTTAATTAATTAGAAATTAATTAAATATATGCTTCAGTTTAAAAGTTTTAAGTTAAAAGTCTTATTTAAGAAGTTGGAGAAAAAAAGATTAAAAATTTAATATTATTTGATTATTTAATCAATAAAATAAAATTAGAGTTACATTTAAATAATGATCTCTAATTATTATTATTAATTTACATAATAAACTATGCTTTAAATAGTGCTTGCACTGATTAATAAAGCGAGGAAAAGATTAAAAAAAAGAATATTTTAATTAAAAAGTTCTTTAAGTGTGCATGAAAGGATCAAACAATCAAAATATTAATATTTTAAACAAAGTTAGTGGCTTTTAAAATATTGGTGAATGAAAACCCTAGTTAGCATTATGGTTCTTTATTAGGGGGTTGGTAGTTCATTTGAGGACACACAAGTTTTGGGGAGCAAAATTTAGAATTGGATCAAAAGAATTATTGAACATTTCAGAGAGTTTGGATTTGCATGTATTCACAAATTGTGTTAGATTTTAGCTGGATAAGTGCACAAAGTTGTGGTGCCAAAAGGGGGATATAAGTGACCACTCTTTTTTTTGTTGTTGCTGAAATCAGAAATTTCTGAACTTCAACAAGAATTTGAAGATAGTTACGCTCAAAATTTTCAGATATGACTAAAATAAAAGTAGGATTCCTTTGAATCTAGTTTTTAAACTACTAATTTTTTTTCAAAATGGTTTTGTTTTAAGCCCTCAAAAAATGGGGCCACAGAAAGTGGTACTCTATTTTTAGAAAAAATATAATATAGTGCAAAGTGTGCCCCCCCTAAAATTTTAGTTTTTTTTTGAAATTCTTTAATTGCTCTATTCAAAAGTTACCTAATACCATGTAGTTTATCCCATATTTTTTGGGTTATTCTATAAAGTGTATATATTTTTTAATGAATTTTGTAAGGGGACACATCCCAAAAATGTGAAATATCTATGTGCTCCCCCTAGAAATTATTGAAAACTAGTCTAAAACCAAAACTTTTTTCTTCAAAGTGTGTAGAATGGAGTCTAATTTCTAAAAAACTATCTTGTTTCAAAATTTGATGAATGAGATAAAATATACACCCCAATTAGTACATGTTGGTTTTTGAGAGAAAGACAGACATAGGTTCAAAAGAAATTATAGTTGAAAGGCTTGAAATAGTATGAATACAAAATAAATTATATTGTTATATAACTAACACAGAGATCTACAATAACATGTAACCTGATTTTATCGATGCTGATGCAGGAGCATTTAGAGGTATAATGGCAATCCTGTGTCACCAATAAAAAAATGTACTTAGACTTAGTTTCTGTTTCATGTGTTTTCATTTTTGGACACCCATTTGGGTCAAATAAAGGTTCCAACTCTCACAGTTCCACTATCAGCGTGCTAGTAAATCTTGAAAAAATAGGAGTATGTAATTGGGCCATCATTTTGGTAAACTAGAAGGTGTGAATTGGCTAGATGAATGTAATTGTGATTTAGAGCATTCCAGAAAAAGAATCAGGTCAAAAGGCCCCATGGTTTGAAAGTTATTGTAGTTTTTCGAGTTTTGGAGACCTCTTAAGAATGCTTCAAAGTTAGGTTAGGGGCATTAAATGAACTCAAAAGGGTTGAAAAGTGGGGTATTAGAAAAGCCTATCCATAGGGCTATAGAGTGCTTCGAGAGCTTTCCAGAAATGTAAACAGTTCGTCAATCAGAGCTACGGTTCAAAAGTTATGCCTCCCGAAAGTTTGGTTAACATTTCTGGATTCTTCTAGATTTGCACCGATTTCTAATGTAGCTTCTAGAGCCTTCTATTTGGTCGGGGGATGCCTACTAGCACTTTATAGAATGTATTCCTAGTCCTTAACCCTCTGGGGTCTATTTAAGGAGATTCCTGGCATTGTAGAAGGTAGTTCAGAGTGGAGTTTGAGATGAGGTACTGAAAGGAGAAATTATCTCCACATTTATGCTATTGTAAGCCCTTAGGGCATGTTTTGAAGTTTATTTTCTCTATACTGAATGTACTAGCTTATTTTTTAGTTAATACAATTTCCCCTTTTTTTGTTGTGTCCATTCTTTTCTTGGGTTGTGTCCCCATCAGATGCTCGACCACAAGGAAACTTGAATGAGAGTACAAAAGAAAAATCAAGCATTTTTTTGTATTCTTGCAACAAAACATGTCTCAAACTAGTTTAGAGCCTCCAAACATTTGGGTTGGATCCCCAATGGAAATCCAAGCCTTAGGCTTGGTGGTATCCAATATTTTATATAGTGTGTGCACGCTATTTAAAGCTTTTTTCAATTCAAGGCTTAAATAGCACGAATGCGCTATAATTTTCCATGCTTTGTAAGCCTTGTATTTCAAAGAGAGGATTGATAGGGAGAGAGGGAAGGAGAGAGGTACATAGGGAGAGAGGGTAGAGAGTGAGAGAGACTAGAGGATAGGGAGAGAGAGTAGGGGATAGCATGTAGAGTGAGAGAGAGGATGGAGAGAGAAGGCTAGAGAGAGAATGAAATGGAGAAAGAGTAGGTGATAGGATGTACATAGAGAGAGGGATTAATATTGAGTGAGTGTAAGAGAGAGTAGGGAATGAAGAGGAAGAAAGGGAGGAGAGTGAGATAAATAGAGATAGAGCTCAAGAGATTGGGGGGAGGGAGAGAGAGAGAGAGAGAGAGAGAGAGAGAGAGAGAGAGAGGTGGAGGGAAGGAGGGAGGAATAGAGGGAGAGAGAGGGAGTAGGAGGTTCAAAAAGTACATTAGATGGGATAGGGGGAGAGAGAGAGGGAGGGAGGGAGGGAGGGAGGGAGGGAGGGAGAGAGAGAGAGAGAGAGAGAGAGAGAGAGAGAGAGAGAGAGAGAGAGAGAGAGAGAGAGAGAGAGAGAAGGGGATGGGGGTTCAAAAAGTACATTGGATGGGATAGGGGGAGAGAGAGAGGGAGGGAGAGGAAGGGAGGAAGGGAGAGAGAGAGAGAGAGAGAAGGGGATAGGAGAGAGATTGGGAGATATTGATAGAGGGTAGGGGATGGGAGTTCAAAGAGTACATGGGATAGGATGCATAGAAAGAGAGAGAGGAACATAAAGTAGGGGATGAATAAGTGTGGGATGGGGGGAGAGAGAGAGAGAGAGAGGATGGGGTAGGGAGAGAGGGAGGGAGAGAGGGAGAGAGGGGGAGGGAGAGAGAGAGAGAGTACATGATAGGATGCAAAGAAACAGAGAGGGGATGGGAGTAGGAAGAGAGGTAGAGAGAGAAGATGGCATAGGGAGAGAGATAGAGAGAGAGTATGGGATAGGATGCAAAGAAAGAGAGAGGGGATGGGGCAGGGAGAGAGGTAGAGAGAGAATGGGGTAGAGAGAGAGGAAGGGGGAGAGAGTAGGTGTTTTATGTGATTTTCAATAGTGAATACATGCTATAGTGTGCATGTGCTATGGAGAATCCCATAGTGCATATGCGCTGTAGTGCACACACACTATGGCCTAGGCTACACAAGCTTAAGCCCAAGCCATAGCATGTGCGTGTTATTGGATATTTTGGAAAAAGAAAAAAAGTGTCATCTTTTTGGCACCAAAACTTGGTGCACTCACCCGGCTATTATTTTGAGGTAGGGTTTGAAAACCCATTGTAGAATTTTATTGACAGATCTATATACTTCATGTCTTCCTAGGTGCTTGCATAATACTTATTAATTTACTATATTAATTTTTGGATAAAGAATTATGTTGTAGATGTTAGAAATGAAAAATTATTAATCAAGGAAAATTGACTATAGAAAAATTGTACAAAAATTATTATGATTGCATTATTTTAAAATCATTTCTAATATAAGAAAAATTCAATTATAGAAAATTGGAAGAAAATAATAGATTGAATAGCTAGGGTTTCAACTTTAAATTTTCCATTAGAACCATGTGATTATCATGAATTTTCTAATTAAAGATAACTATTATTCTTATATCTAAACTAATTTGGTTGCAAAAATTATTGGAAAAATAAAAGATTAATTGAGAGGAAAACATGTTGTAACTAAACTTAGACATGCATGTGAAAACAAATATATTAAAGATAGAAAAATAAGCATATTATGGTTGCATGATTTGAGAGATCAAAGGAATGCAAAAAATACTAATTGCATGTTTATTTTAATTTTATAAAAATATAATTTAAATTTTGGATTTATTTATTGAATTTTTTTAATGATTAAGTATAAATTTTAGAATGAATTTTCTATATATCTCAGGGAAAGAAGTTCTAGAAATGGATTGGGAAGAACGTATGCAAAGCAAATGAAAACAACCTTTCTTAGATAAAGAATTTTAGAAGGAAGAAACTAAGGCAACATAGTGGAATAAAAAAGATCTCAGTTTGGAGCTTCAATCCAAATCTAACAAACAAAGCTTCAAAATCCCAGCCATAGTCATAAGTGAACACATACAAGATGGGATCAAATTTAGAGTGCAGACTAAAATTGTTTGCAATAGAAAATCTAAAAGGAAAGGAAAGAAAACTGAGAAGAGCAAGAGTCCCCACAAACCAAATAAAATATAGTCTACTATGGACTCTGAATCAAGATTGTAGGACACTAAGAGCCAAGGTAAAACACTCAACAATATAGAAGAAATGGAAAATTCACTTCTATTTTGTGATAAAAATCTAAGCTATGAAAAGATCTTACAAACCAAAGATACATTAAAAGCCTTGGAGAAAAAACCCATAGAACCTTCAAAGGATGTCTATACTAGAAATAAGATCACAAATCGGCTCACCAAGTTCTGGTAGACTCCCCTTCAAGAAAAGATGATCTTGAATATAGAAGCAATGAGAGCTACACAGAGGGAAATAGGATAGAAGACATCCCAGTGCAAGACTTTCAAGATTTTTTGAATAAGGATCTGGAGGAGGAGGAAGACTCAGAATAAGTGGCATTAAATGAGGACGAAAAAGAAAACCTAGAATTGCTATCAGAGGAATTGATCTGAGTATTTGACTTTGAGAATTTAAGCAAGAGCAATGACTCATAGAAAGAAGAACTTATGTAGCAATTACTACAATTAAGAGGAGACAACTATATTTATGAGGATCTTCAAAAATATCATCTATCCTTTGAAGCTGGGAATAAGGTAACTGAAACCTCTCAAGGAATAGATAACAAAGTATTAATAGTTCATTCCAATGATCCAGATGAAGATAATCTCAACAAAGAATATCCTACAAAGGAGAGTCCTCTCTTACTAGAGAAGTGCATGAAAGGTATAGGCAATGATGATGATGACAAAGAAGGAGGCAATCAACCCGTTATTATACCAAATATGATTGGAAATACAGATCAATGGGGAATCCAAAAGAATCAAGAAGGTCTCACTTCACCTAACTATGGTAAAATTAAAGCTAAAAAGGGAAGGAAATCCCTTAAGGAACTCAGGAAAGCAGATGGAAAGGTGATAGAGCAACATACAATCAGCTATCTACTTAATGCAAGGAAGGGGAAGATCCTTCCCAAGTCAATATGAATATTACAACTTGGAATGCTAGGGACTTAAATACCCCTAATAAGAAATGGATATTAAAACAAAACTTAAAATAATTCAAATCAGAAATTAAATGCTTCTAGAAAAAAAATTAAATATAGAAGAAGGATGAAGATTAGAAAAGAAATTAGGTAGTTGGAATAGTAATTTTTATGAATCAAGAGGAGCTTCAGGTGGTCTAGGCATGATTTGGAATCCTAGGAAAGTTTCTTTAAATATTTTAGGTTCAAATAAGTCATGGCTAAGTAGTAGAGTTAGTAGCATTAAAACCAATTTACATTTTATTCTTGTAAATATATATGGTCCCACCACTAATTATGTTAAAAAACTATTATGGGATGAAATAAGTGTCTTTATTAACAATCATAGCAATGAGCTCATTTTGTTGGGTGGTGACTTTAATACTATTTTAAATTTAGATGAAAAATATGGAGGTATTCAACATACTTCTCAAACTACTAAGAAGTTTAAGATTTGGATAGATCTGAATAACCTAATAGATATTTCGTTTACTAATGGGAAGTATACATGGAATAATAAAAGGAAAGACTTCACATATATAGCAGAGAAACTTGATAGATTTTTCATTAAGGGTGATCTTAGCAACCTAAAAATTGAAATCCAAGCCTCAGTCCTTCCCATAGTAGGCTTAGATCATTTCCCTATTAGGTTTACATTTGCAAAACCTTCTAAAATAATGAAAAACCCATTTAAATGTGAAAAAACATGGTTTCTAGATAAGGATTTCATCAAACTCATCAAATATTGGTGGAAGCAAGGTAATTTTAAAGGGCCTAAAATGTTCATCTTTGTATCCAAACTTAAAATGATTAAAGAAAAGATTCTTCAATGGAACAATGACCATTTTAACAATATATTTAAAGAAAAAATAGAAACAGAAAGGAAATTAAAAGAATTAAATATAGAAGTAATTAAAAAGGGTATGAATAATGATAGCTACTACTGAGAAAAAGAACTATTGGCCAAGTAGGAAGACATCTTGGCCAAAGAAGAAGTCTTCTGGAGAAAAAAGTCAAGAGAAAAATGGTTGGAAGATGGAGATAGAAATACAAAATACTTCCACAACAACACTGTTCATAATAGAGTTCAGAGAAAGATAACCAAAATCAATGACTCTCTGGGTTCTACCATAAATAATCCAGAGAAAATAGCTGAGGTTTTTGTCAGCCATTTTCAAAACTTACTAAATAATCATGAACACTCAAATCTTAAAGCCCAAGCAGAGATGCTGAAGGCTATCTCGAGTGTGGTATCCTTCAAAGATAATAAATCATTAAATAAACCAATAACCTTAGAAGAATTTAGATGTGTAGTTTTTGACATGAATCCAAACAAATCCCCATGTCTTGATGGATTCTAGGCCTTTTTCTTTCAAAAGTGTTGGGACATCATTGGAATCGATCAATGGAAAGCCATTGAAGCTTCCAAAAATGGGGGATCAATATTAGTAGAGATCAATAATACCTTTCTTACTCTAATTCCTAAAAAAGAAGATCTTGAAAACCCAAGAGATTTTAGGCCGATAGCACTTTGTAACACCATTTATAAAATCTTATCTAAAGTTCTTTTTAATTGTCTTAAATCTATTCTTCCTAAATTAATTTCAGAGGAGCAAACTGGGTTTGTTCCAGGCAGATCCATCTTAGATGGCCTACTGATTATCCAAGAAACCATGCATTTAACTAACAAAAATAAATTGGCTAGCATGTTTATAAAACTTGACATCCAAAAAGCATACGACATGGTAGATTGGAGGTTTCTATGCAAAGTCCTAGAAGCATTCATATTCTCTCATCAATTGATAAACTACATTTACAATTGCATCTCTATAACCAAAGTGTCAGTTTTCGTTAATGACACTCCTGAAGGTTTCTTTGAGACATTAAGAGGCATTAGATAGCATGATCCATTATCCCAATCTTTATATATTATCATGGAAAAATCCTTTGGTAGGGCTATATCTAAATCCCAACTAGTAGGGAAAATTAAGGGCATCAAGGTCACGGATAATGTCCCTAATATAACACACCAACAATATGTTGATGACACCATCCTTCCTTGCAAAAGTTCACCATCTAAGGCTTGAAAAATTAAATTAATTATTCAACAGTATATGGAAACTTCTAGCCAAAAAGTGAATGCCTCAAAATCCATTTTTTTTATCAACACTAGATCTGGAATGGAATCCTAGATATGAAGCATCATGGGTTATAGAAAAGGAACATTTCCATGCAAATATTTAGGAATAGAGATAGAAAAAGGTAGTAGATCAAATAAGGCATGGCTTAGTGTCCTAAATAAATTAGATTCTCAGATAGGAGATTGGAAAGATAAATAGCTTACTAAAGTAGGTAAAGCTACTAAGATTAGGGTTATCTTATCTTCTCTACCAACCTATCCTCTTTCCTGCCTTCCTTTAGCTAAAAATACATATAAAAAGTTTGAAGATAAATTTAGGAAATTCCTTTGGAATGATCGGGTAGACTCAAATAAGTTGGCTCTTATTAAATGGGACAATATATGTAAACCAAAGGATTTAGGAGGTTTAGGCATCATAAACCTATGTTGGTAGAATGAAGCTCTTGGGGCTAAACTTGCTTGGCATCTCTTTATTGAAAGAGAACAAAAATGGGCCAAAGTCTTATATAAAAAATACCTTAATGTAGTTGATCCATATTCTATTTTTAGAATGAACTCTTTGCCTAAAGGTTTCGAGAGCTAGAATTTCATTGCTAAATGCCATGATCTTATTTGCAAATTCCTTACCTGGGATGTAGGAAGGGGGGACGAAGCCCTCTTTTGGGAAGACTCCTGGGATGGACACCCCCCAATAAATAGTTTGGGGATCCCAGAAAGTATTAAGCATTATCCAATCAAGACTTGGGGGTGAAATGGCAGTGACTACAAAACTAAATCTAGTTCGAAAGGAGAACCTATATGGGAATGGAAGTTAGTAGATGATCTAGATATAGATCCAAATATAAAAAAGGCTTTTAAGGATCTCTTTTGAGAAAGGAAAATTAGGCAATTAGAACAAAAGGATAACCTCATATGGGCTACTTCCAAAGATGGTAGATATAGTGTCAAGTCTGGATATAGAGCTATTATTAACTCCTTAGATTGGAGAGAAGTAGATATCCCATTGAAGCTCTGTTAGGATGCATCCTATTTGCCCAAGTCTGGCCTTTTTCTCTGGCTAGCCTTTCAAAATAGAATTCTAATAGTTGATCGATTAAAAAAGATAGGCATTGAAGGCCCATCAAGATGTGAATTATGTAGACAACAGAGTGAAGATACCAATCACATTTTATATAAATGCTGACTTAGACAAAAGTTAGGCTAGGACAACTCCTATGCCTAACTCCCTCTTTGAAGTCCTTAAGGGATGGCCCACTAGACCATACAAAAGTGTGTATAGTAATTTTTGGAATATCAGTCCATCTATCCTGATGTGGGAACTTTGGAAGGAAATGAATCGAAGAATTTTCCACAACACTGATATGCGGTTTGAGGAAATCCTTAAAAAAATTGAAGCTAACGTAGTAGAAACCTTATATTCCCACCTTAGGAAATCATAGATTAAGGAAGGTTCTTTCTCATCTTGGGACAGTTTTATTAAAAGGAACTAGACAAATCTTATTAATCCCCCACTTACCTATAAAAACAAAAAAGAAGAAGCTAGGGAACTTTGCAAGTGGACCAACCTCCGACTAAGTGGATCAAGTTAAACTTTGATAGAGCTTCTAGAGGTAATCTCGACATATCTAGTATCAGGTGTATCATCAATAACGTAGCCGATAGGTGGATAGCTAAAAAAGCCAAACCTTTGACCCCACTACTAAGAATCTTGTAGAATTAGAAGCTTTTCAAGTAGGCCTGCAACTTTGTCGGGATTTCGTACTTGGGAACATCATAATAGAAGGCAACTATTAGATTGCACTTAATGCTATCAAGAAATGCTCGATATGAAATTGGGTTCTCAACTTTGAACTAGAAGAAGTTCTTAATAATATGTACCTTTTCTCAAACGTACAAATTTGACATATATTTAGGGAAGGTAACAAAAAGATAGATAAATTGGCTAATAAAGGCATTGATGGAGAAGATTTTCTAATTTTAAATAATATATATTATCCTTAGCAGTCATTGGTTATTTGTTTCTTCCTTCTTTTCTCTCCCTTATGTGTATGCCATCTTCATTTTGTTTAGTCTGTTCATTTATTAGCCCTCTAGTCTTCCTTAGGCATAGTTTTGTCTTAATTATTCTGGGTACCCTACTGGTGTCCTCTTTTTCATTTAAATTTAGGCTTATGTATCTCATTAGGGGCCAGTTGTTCTTGGCATCCCTTATTTGGCTACCTTAGTTGGTCTATCTAATTATTTGTCTAGGCTATCTTTCCCCTTATTTTGCTATCATCCACTGATGATCTCATCATTATTTTATCTGTTGTGATTTTGCCCTTGCTGGAGTCACCATCTGATGATGTCACTTCTTCTAGGTGTTTCTAGTTTCTTCCTCCACACATTTTGATTTATACTAGTGGTTGCCACTTTCTTTTGTTGGTTCTAGGTTTTCCCTTTTCTTTCTGATGGATTCAAACATTGTTCTTTTCCACTCTTTGGAAATTAGAACTATGGCTTTCTAGGGTAAGGCTAAACCAGAGAGATGGAGTAGGATTCTTAAGCTGGTTGATGACATGACAAGGATGGTAGTTACCAGGGTCATTGGTGAAGGTGTTTTTAATTACAAATTTACCTTGCAGACCAACAATGACATCATTGGTGCATTCATCAATGTTTTGGCCAGAGCCAAGGTGGAGCCATGGGCCATAATCAATCTTTGTTGTAACATCTTTAATCCTGTCTGGTGAAGGGGGATGGAAGAAGTAGTTAGAAGCATTGATGGAAAGCTTCAGATTCCCCTATTGGAAAAGTATATGGCTCTCTCTGTGGGTAGCCCTGATCTGGAGGTAGTTTTTAGATGCCCATCCTTAGTTATTCGAGAAAGCCTGGCCTTTTATTAGGAATAGCCAAGGATGGAGGCAACTGTACAATTCCTCCTCCACTAGAGAGGAATAGTTGAGGATATGGGAAAGGATTGGCTAGTTAATTACCTCAATTTATTTTAAGCCTACATCCATCCTAGGGTGGTTTTCAACAATATTGAGGCTCTGAACTTTAGGATTCCAAATTAGGAGAAGTCCAGTAGGGAGAAGTTTGATTTTGAAATTTTCCCAACTTTCAGCTAGAAAAACCCAATGATATATTGGAAGTCATCACGGTCTACTGGAAATAGGTAGGTTCATAGATTTCTTGATGGCATCTTCTCCTTGTTTTTTGGTGTTTTCTATATGGTGGCCGTAAGTGCTCTTGGATCCTGTCCTCTGTTCTTAGTTTAGTGGGTGTTTTCTTGTTGTTTCCTTTGTGATTTGGGTGGTGGTTCATTTTAAGTCCCTAGTAGGATGGGTACTTTGCTTCCATTTTCTCCTCTTCCCATCTTGGAATATATAGTGGGGAGAAATGTTTGTAGTTGTATATCGATCTGTCAAGTTCCCATGCTATATTAGGCTGTTGCTTTTTTGATCTTCTTATAACTTGGCATATATATATGTATTGTATATAATGAATAGATTAAGAAGTTTTTATAAATATGATTCATAATCTCTAATTGCATGAGCTCTTGTATCCTGGTGGCTCGAGAGGTGGCATTTTTTTTTATACAAATAGTTAAGGTGTCTTTTCTAAGCAATATAGAAGGTTTAGAATTCAGTATCAAGTTCACTCTATTTTATCATATAACCTCTCTCTATTTTTCCTCTTTCTTCACTAGGTCTATTACAGTAGCTGAGTAAGTTAGAAAGTAGTAGTAGTGTTTAATTGATGATAGGAAATCACAAATGAGTTAGATGGCAGTAGGAATTATTTTTAATAAGAATCTAAATTTTAAGTTTTTGAATTTCCCTTAGACTCTTATATCTAAGCATAGATTAATATAATGTATCTTATATGGTAATTTGTTAGGAATCTCCCTCTATATATTGTTTCTTAGCTAGCCCTTATGATTGGCTAACTCGGCATTGGAAAAACCTTTAATAAAAAGTCACTAAATAGCTAAAGGCACTATCCAAATGGGAATCATTTCTTGAAGAAATTCTGTGATAATTCCATTTATAAGTTCTTTTTGATTTATATGTATCAATTAAATATCAATGGCTAAATAATAGAGATTGATGCCCTATTCTTTAGTCCATATCATATTATAGGATGACATTAGGACTTCATTAATAAATTTTCATGTAGAGGATATCATTATTAGAACACACCTTCAGTTTGTTGGCTTTTCTAATATTATTTTATTAGTATAGTTAGTAACTTCCTAGTATTCATAAAAGTTGAATAATAGTGACTTCTAGTTTAAAATAGATTAACTCATTCTAGTAGGATTAATTGTTAGTGTAATGCCTTTGATGTATGTTTTTACTAAGGAGCTATAGGTTTATAATTAAGCTTAAATTTTTTTAATTACTTTCTTTCAGTGCTACCTAGGCTAGATTGCTGAAGTACTTCGTATTACATCTAGTAAGGCTCTCATGTTTTTAATATGGATTTAGTATTAAATTTAATATCTATTTCAAGTTGTATAATTGAGTAGTAGGTTGATAAGGGGAAAGCTTCTCAATCAAAATGGATAAGAAGAGGCACATATGGACAATACTAAAGCTTCAAAAATATTCTCAGTCTTACATTGGTTTAATGGTAACAATGAAAGTAACACTAAGAGAGGATCAGTATCCTCATGTATTAATCATTAATAAATCTGTAATCTTCAAACTGGGGTATGCCACTTTTAATTTTGTAATAAAACAGGACTAAGGTCCTCGACAAGATTGGAGGTTTTCTTCTTTGTTCCTTCCTACCAGTGCTTGTTTGAACAAAGATACTTTGTTGTATTTAATTTTATCATAATATAATCAAAGGCTTCAGCCATTTACCAATTTAAAAAAAAATGTATAAATTTTAGAATTAAAAAAATATTTTTTAATTTATTAATTTTAAAAATTAATTAAATATTATTCATTTAGTTATAAAGTGAATTTTAGTATTAGAGAGAAACTATACGCTTTGAAGAGACCCTTTATTTCTCTGCAACCTAACTTCCAAGGGTACAAAAATTGCAAGCCATACAAGGTGTCAAAACATCTAGCATCCACCACCCTGGAGTATTTTAATGCCCTGTAAGGTTGGTTAGAAGAATGAGTACATTGTCATTGAGTTTTTCTCAAGAAATATTGCCACAAAACTGGCCAAAAGCACTTGCATAACTGTCAACTCTATCAAAGTCTTTTGTCCAAGTGTTGCAGAATGAAGTAGTCATTCTAGATGGCACAAAATTCATTCAAGTGGGGCAAGGAGATGGAAAAAATAATGGAGGAGGAGATTTAATTAAGGATTCTTCCTCTCTTTCTTATGTCCTTATTACTAATTTGCAGTTGAACAAAGCAATAGAATCCAAAATGGTAAGGCTCAAGAACAATGCCATTTTCCTATCTACCCAGGATATCAAAAAATTACCAACCAGATCTTACCTTAATGATTGGTTACATAATCAATGGTAAAAAAAACTAGGGTACAAATTTTTCCTTCTATAGGATGATTCATAGTGGTCTCTTTTCTATTTTCTTTGACGATCCTAAGTCCCAAAAGAGTGTTGTCGATAAGCAATTTTGGAGGATTGACAACTCCACCTTCCAAGCTATTCCCTAGTCTCCTAAGGCTATTAATGAAGAAATTATGGCTCTTTCCTCACTGCATTGGATTTTGGTAGGAAATGTTCCCCCTATTTTGTAGAATCTTATCCCTTTGGTGCTAGACGCCATTGGAAAAGTCCTCAAAACAAGTGGTATAAATTGAGTGGTTGTATTGGGCATCGACAGATTGATATTTTGGTGCAACAACAACCCCACTCTAGAACAAGTAGCATTAGATCTTGGTCATAGGTTCAAATCCTCATACCCTTAGGTAATGATGAGGTGAAGATTGTTGGAAATTTGTTCAATACTCCCCTTAGGATTTGAGATAAGGGACTCATTGCCTCCTGTGTACTATAAGTTGAGTGGTTGTATCAGGAATCGACATATTAGTCTTTTCATGCAATAGAAACCCCACTCTAATAGTATGTCCTCTTCTATTCTTAGGTGGAATCAATTCATGCTTCTTGTGTAGAAAAGATAGGCATATAAGAAAAAATTGCCCCACTGTGCAAAAATCTAAATCATCTATTAATTCTAGCAACAACAAAATTAAAAAGGTTAATAGTGCATATATAATTAAGGGTAGAAAAGAACAAGGCAAGGAAATACTTGTACTTAACATTGAGACACACAAGGTATTAGAAAACTTATTTATAGAACTTGATGCCCTCCAAGTAGCTTTTAAACACTCGGCTGAGAAAGACACTTTGGTCTTTATTCAAGAACCATTCAACCTAGAAATACTACTCCATCTCTAGAATCCATTGGATTGGTCCAAGAGAAACCTAAGCACAGAACCATGAACACTCAATATATTGTATTGGAGAAACTTAAGAAATGTTCTAGACATAAGTTTAGAAAAGAGTCTAAGTGTCATCCTATCCTTCCACCTCCCAAAGAATTAGAAGTCCTCTTCAAAGGAGTTCAACCTACAGACTCAACATTTAGGCCAAGTAAGTATAACGGATTTGATAGTCCTAAGGAATCACTTAGTAGTGATGGACTAGTCCCAATTATGGACACATATGAGGTAGATGGAAAACTAAATGACTTCGATCTGGTTGTGATTTTGACTAGCTTAGACCCTAAGGCTTCCATGACCAATGGAAAACATTAGAAGAAACTTGCATCTAAGATTAGAACTCCAAGTGAGGATGAAAATAAGGATCAAGAAATGGTTGAGTCCAATGAAGGCAATGTTGAGACCTCTGACATAAATAGGGACATCAAAACATATAACTTTATTTTCAATACAAAAAAGAAAGGTTTGAAACCTAGGAGTAATAGTAAGGAAAAATGGTGGATGTAGGTGGGATAAAAAAGGAGCGAGAACAAGCTAGTAAGAGGAAAAGAGAAGGCCAACTTCTTCCACCACCCTTGCCAAGGAAGCTAAAGCTCTAAAAGATGAATTGTTTGACTATTTTAAGAAATTTAGGTTCCCCAAAGGTGAACCTATCACTCTGCCTAATATTAAATGGCCAAATATGTCCACTAGTAAATTTGGACCCAATTTTCGACCAATTTTTGTCAAATTTCAAACAAGGTTCATTGCTATTTTTCTCGTCAAAATTTTTACCAAATTGTAGGTTGGTTAAAATTTTGATGAATGTATTCGTTAAAATTTTGACCAACCTGCAATTTGTTCAAAATTTCAATGAGAAAAATAGCAATGAACCTTGGTCGAAAATTGGGTCCAAATCTACTACTGGTCTCATGGAATCTAAGGGGATTGGAAACCCCATATAGGAAATATATCATAGAAAGATTGCTCAGAGCTTATATAGACATTGACCTCTTAATGCTCCAAGAAATTAAGGAAACTAGATTCTAGCTGGATATTGCCTCAAATTTATATAGAAGGATGTTAAACCTTTTTCTAGCAATCATGAGAAAGGTAGGGGAGGGACTGTAATCCTGATTATCCCTAAGTGGAAGAACCTTTTAATAGAGTGGGGATCATCACCTTGTAATAGAGATGTATTCGTCATCTTGGAATATCATGGGAAGAAATTTGAAGTGTTCTTGATATATGCACTGAATGACCACATAGGAAGGATCTCCCTTTGGAATGGGTTTACCTACTTCACAATGTCCGATGGATTATAGTTGGAGACTTAACCATGGTAGAAAGCCAACAAGATAATGTAGGAGGGTGTAAAGTTAAATCGAAAGGAGATGAGAAGTTCTTTTGGAATAAAATGTTATCCAAGCACTTATTGTTTGATCCATTAGCGGGGAGAAGAAATGAGCACATAGGGATATGGTATACATGGACCAATTTTTAGAAAGGTAATAACAATATCTATAGTAGGCTTGATAGATATTATGTCAACAAAAACACCTTTAGGTTTCAAGTCTTGAAGGAAGGATCTAGCATATTAGTTTATCCTTTCACACTATTTGTTCATCATTCCATTGTTGCCAACATCTTCTAGATTGATAACCAAAAAGATGAAATCCCAAAATTAGAAGGGCTTGCACTCAACACTACCTTACTAAAAGATGTTGACCTCAATGCACCCACAATAATGGTTAGGTGGTATTATCACTATATTGTAACACATCCAGATGCAATTATCAAATGAAAAACTATGATGAAAAGTTGGAAACATATCTTTAAGATAGTAGGAAAGAAAAAAGAGAAGGACATGAGAAGAAAGGAGATAACACTACACAACATATTGATTGAGGTAGAATCTTCCTTATAATCTAATCCTCAAGATTACTCTAGAAAAGGTGAACTAACTGAAGTGAGGGATGCACTAAGAAAGATTAAACAAGTCAAGATTTGGGGGGTGAAAACCAGAGAAAGGATCAATTATATAGAACATAGGGATAAGGGCTATAAGTATTTCTTTCAAATTGTCAAAACTAAAGAAGCCAGGGATAAAGTTGATACTCCTAGAGAAGGAGACATCATTATCACCAACCTCAGAGAGATCGTAAAGGTTTTTTCTCAATTTTATAAAGATTCATTCACCTCAGAGGAGCAGAGTCTAAATATGGAAAGTATAAGGAGAAGGATCAAGGATATAATTCTTGATAGAGTAACAAAAGATGATAATATAAAACTTAATGCTTCCTTTTTTAAAGATTACTTAGATGAGAAACAACAAAGCCCCAGGTGCTAGATGGACTACCAGTGGAATTATACAAGACAAACCTTGACTAGATTTGGTGGGGCTTGGTAATATTGTATCAAGAAGGCTTTGAAAAAGGCTCACTAGGAGCTACTATTAATTCAGGATTAATTGAAATCATCCACAAAAATGGTGATAAGAACATGATAAAAAACTAGAGAATATCACCCTCCTCAATGTTTCATATAAGTTCCTTGCAAAAATATTGGCTCTTTGGCTTAAAGACATCCTACCATATGTTATCAACCACCCTCAAGTTGGCTTTGTGAAAGGTAGGTATATTTTAGAAAACTTAATTACCTATTAGGAAACTATGGAGTGGGCCAAGGAATTAGGACAACAAATAGGGATGTTGGAAATTTATAGAAATGATGATGGAAGGAATGAGCATCCCAATTTTTAAAATGAAATTGGTACTCACTCTTACGGCATAAATACATGCTATTGTGGAAGTCAAGATCCTGAGATTACACTCATTCTATCTTTCAAGATCTATTAGACAAGGATGTTTTCTTGCTCCCTCACTATTTGTCATTGCAACAAACAATTTACATTATGTTCTCAAAGATAGCACTATGTCCCTGAGAGCTAGAGTAGTAATTTTTCCTAATAAAGAGGAAATAAATAATCTTTAATTTGTAGATGACACTACTCTCTTAATAGAACTATCAGAGGATAACATCAACAACCTTAAATCCAAATTAGACATATTTTGTAGAGATTCAAGAATCAAAGTCTTAATTGCTAAATCTATTATGTTGGGATGGGGAGAACAACCACCCTCATGGAATGGTAAGTTTGGATTCTCATGGGGGACCCGATCATGTAATCAGGTATGAGGGATACCCTTCTCAGTTTCACCTAATCTAAACTCAATGTGGGATTGGATCAAGGAGAAAATTCCCAACAAACTTAACAGATGGAACAATAACTAGCTATCACTGGCATGTGGGTTCAAGTATGTCACAAAATAATCTCTGCATATACTATATATTACTCCTCTTAGCTCTTCAATCTAAGTCAAATTAACTACATTTAGAAAATCATCAGAAACTTCCTATGGTTAGATGGAAAAGGTAATCAGAAAAGACATGCAGTTAAATGGAGCAGATGTACCATGAGGAAAGAAATGGGAGGGATGGGGCTAAAAGACCTAATATTACAAGGTATAGCCCTTGCTTCCAAATGGATTACTAGATCTACAAAAGGTGATGAATTGTAGAAGTTATTAACTAGACACAACATTGCAAGAGGGGTACCCCATAGTGGAAAGGATTGCATTCATGATTTGCTCTTAGGGAGATGGATGGTCAAGGTGGAAGGGTTAGTAGTGTTCAAGGCCATTCAAAAGCTTGGGACAAATTGAGACATTGGGTGACAGGTGCTGGAATAATAAATAAACAAGATAAATTATGTGGAGAGAAATCTCCATAATGGAACTTAGAAAGAAAAGGGAAACATCTCTCTCTCTCTCTCTCTCTCTCTCTCTCTCTCTCTCTCTCTCTCTCTCTCTCTCTCTCTCTCTCTCTCTCTCTCTCTCTCTCTCTCTCTCTCTCTCTCTCTCTGTTATAGGGTTGTTCAACTAGAGATTGAGACAAAAATGGTATTCACTCCTTCAGAGACCTCATAGTAGATGAGAAACTTATCACTTGGGAGAATATTTCCTCTAAATTTAACCTTCCCTTGTCCCAAAAGAGAGCCTATGATGTTATTAGAGATACTTGGCCTAAGAAAAAAAATCCCCCTTGAATATGGTAATGAGACAAAAAGACTTCCTTCCTTACTTGGCCTAATGGATCAAAGCTCTACACTACTAAGGTCAAGTACTTATACAATTTACTCTCTGACAATAATGAAATCTATGACTACCTTAACTCCATATGGTGTAGCAAGTTAGAGCCCAAAATGTGGACCAAGCATTTGTCTACTATATGGCATTGTAATGTGGAGCCTAAGATATAATTATTTGTATGGAAATCCTTTTAACATAAACTAACACTTTTTAATATTGATGGACATCCCTTCACTTGCTCCTTTTACTCACTACCTGAAACCATGTCCCACTTATTCTATGAGTGTGACTTTTGCAAAGGATTTTGGAATTGGTTTGGTGTCAAAATTGAGTCTAAACTATTTACCTTCTATGCTATCACTGGGTGTATCCCTAGCCTCCCCAAACATCTTAATAAATTTTGGGTTATTTTATCTTCTTATTTTCTTTGGTCTATTCAGCTTATTAGGAATGATGATATATTTAAAGATAGGAATAGAATCCTTAGTGAGTGTCTAAAGAGATGAATTATGCATAAAATTTGTATGTAGGTCACCGTTAGCTACAAGATCAAAGAAAGATAAGGATTGAAGGTAATAAGTGCATGCAAAATAGTGTTGAAGGAAGGAGTACAATTTGAAATTAAGGTTCACATGACACTAGGATAATTTGAAGGTACTCTTAAAGAAATGCTAGAATAGATTAAATTGACAAAAGAGATAGAGGATGCAAATAATCAAGATGAGGAAGGAGAACAAGCCAATATGAATTCCATGATGTACATGCCTAGAACCAACAACACCAGGATGCATAGAATGGTCAAAATAATAGTTGTGGCCCACAAAGCCAAAAGTACAATAGTGATCATTGAAAATAAAGAGGAATTCAACAAGGGAAAGACACCTTGCATTTTGATTAGTGCTATTCCACATCCAACTTCTCTTCTGTGGGAACAACTAATGAAGGATCCTACCATAGAGTTGATAGATAAGGGGCTAAGGTTATGGTGGTCAAATAATCCCCTACCATGGACAACATGGATAATGATATGAAGCTACATAATATCTTTTCCTTGATTTTTTATTAATATTATAAGTTTTTGGTCTAATGTTTAATTGGTGATCTATATGGTCCACAAATCATTTGACTTACATTATATTCATTTAAAACTTATGATGTGGTAGAATTTGGTATAGACCTATTATTATAATTAATTGAAAAAAATTGTTAGTACTAGTAATTCTTTAAGTCTAGTTAAACTCTTAGTTACATATAAATGATTTTATATTTATTAATGCAAGAGAGAAGTTAATAAATAAATATTTATAATTTTATTATATTTTAAGAGAAGTTGTTCTGGAGTTCACTTTATAATCACCCGGTGAATAACTGTTTGACTTTATGAGAGAAATTATAAATAATTCAATTAAATTTATAATTTTATCTCTATTCACTTATGAATTAAATATTAATCTTGGACTTGAATAGAATTCAAATTAATATTTTAGAAATGAAATTAATATTAGCATTTAGTCTATGTCATGCCCAAACTAAGAGGGCAAAAACACACACCATTTTTTTTTTTTTTCTTTTTTAATAATAATAAGGTTCACAAAAGTTTAAGAGTCGAATTCACAAGAGCCAGAATAGTTTAACTACGTACATCTTAAGTTTATAATGATGAGAAGAATCCCATTTCAATAGCTACTTATTCGTTAAAAAATGGTGTTAACCTTGGATTTCGTTATTTCATTAAGGTTACAACGATATTTTGAAATTGTTAAGGAAACAATTTATATTAATTAAGGCTAGAAAATAAAACAATCAAATATCAAAATCTACTCAACTAACATTAATTTTACTAAGATTTTAAAATTCGAATACATGCTAATTATAGAAAGAAGAAAAACAATTTATATATTTACTTACTTAATAAATGCTTACTATCAATCAATATCTGACTATAGAACAATTTAGTCCTTTAGGCATTCATTTTAACCAAAAATTAAGAGCTTTAATATAAATACTAGACTATCAAATTTAACTATCAAAACGCCCTAACTAATCATAATATAAGTCTAATGTTAAACTGTACTAAAAAAAAAATATATACACTAAAACTAACAATCAATAACATGATAACAACGAATTTAAGTAAAAACATATAATATCGAAACTTTCTAAAGTTTATTGAATAACTAAATTTATTTAAAACTAAACTAATTAATCTAAAATATCTTACAAATTAAATTAATATCTAACTATACTTACTTTACAACCCAATTAATTTACATAACAAAATTTAAAAAAAAAACCTATAAGAATGTAACAATAAACTAAAGACTAATAACCAAAATAAGACTAACATACATAACATAACTAGATTGAACACTAATTCTAACAACTAATACTATTTTAAACAAGCAATACTATATATAAGAAAAAATACTATAAAAGAATAGAACTAACCTACTTACTAAAATACCTACTAACCTACCTTAAAACTAACTCTACTAGGCACCTAAACTAACTACCCCTCCCAACATCCTACTTCCCTTACTCCCTCCTTTCCCCAAACCTATCCTAGGCCTGCACGCTGTCCTAAACAGCTGGCCCACGTTAGGTCTTGTCCCCCAAGGAAAGGAAACGCAGGCTTAATTTAAAGCACAAATCAGACCCATGCTTTAAGCCTCCCAAGGAATGAAGTGAGCGCTTGGAGAGGTTAGGAGAAATGAAGGGGGTGATGGGATGGGAGGGGGGACAGATGACATCACCCTCCCATCAGCAATCCATATCTCAAAAAAACAATAACCTTGCTATGCGTTTTCCAAAACCTGCGTTCCATGTGGGAGAAAAGCAAGGTTAGAATATTTGCTTCCTTGATTTAAACCACAAATTTTAATGTCTTGCATCCAAGTTGAGCGCCTATTTTAGGAGGAAGATGGGGATGGGACAAGGATGACGTCATCACCTGTGATGACAGTTTGACTTGCACAAAGCATTCATTGGATAAAGTTTTATAGGTAGCAAAAAGAACAAATAGATATTTAAGTTATTAGTATAATGCTTATTTAGTTAATCATAATCCTTTTTATTGATTATTAATTTTGAAAATTTAATTTGAAACAAGGGATCCAAGGGGGAATATTCTCTATTCAATCAAGAGAGTAAATTATTTCCCATACAATTTCCAGCATCCTGTAAGTGGATATTTGATAATTTGTCTTCTCTTTCTCTCTTGAAACTCATTGTATATTCCTTGCAACTATATTACAGCAATAGGTGTATACATTCTCTTATGAATTTCCAATATTATTTCCATGAACCTCAAATGGCCATGCATTTCAATGGAACCACATTTCATGAAATAACCATCTACATATTCATTTAACTATCTAATAAAACTGATGGATCAACATTGGAACAACATAATTGCTAAACTAGTCTTAAGGCAATTGAGAAAATAAGAGCTCAAAATGATAATGCTCCATTTCTTTTGAAAGGAGTATCACAATACACAAAGTTATTTCTCTATCATGTTTCAATTTTAGCTTGGATCTCTTGACATAATTCTTCCTACATGTTCTTGCAAATTTATTTTCAACACAATCAACCATGAACTAAATCATTTCAAACTTGATAAAGACACCATACATTTACATGGATTAGCAACATCTCTCTCTACCGTCCATATGAATAGAGGCATCACCATACATCACAAATTGAATCTTGCATAATTGAACATCATTTTTGCATCTTATCTTTGATATACATTCATATGACAACATAGAATACGAAAATTTTAAGAGAAGTAAATTTACTCAATCACTTATTTTATTATCAACCTGATTCAAGGCTCAGCCGGGAAAGAATCAGGAAGAAAACTCGGCTTCGTTGCCATATATAATAAGGTTTAAAAAAAATACAATTTACAATAGGATCTCAATCCCAATTTTCAATAATTTTATCAAATTTTCTTCATGATCAAATCAAGGAGTTTGTAATGTCTTCTAAATCTCATTTCAAGAACCATGGAGGATACCAATAACTGATCAGGTGACAACCAAGCAGAACCAAAAGAACATCAAGCATGCATAGTCACACATGGTTTCCACAATAAGATTCACAATGAATCAAGACTGGGGAGAGGTGGATTCTTCCAACTGGAGAAGTCAAGCACAACACCAATTCAGATGCCCAATCGGGGCCAATAACCAAGAACTTTCGTTCTTCCATTTTAACTTGCCATACTCATACCAGGTTTGTGCTGACGGGTAGGGCCCATAACACCCTACCCTTTATCCCTCTTCTCATCCTGAGAAGAGACTCTACACAGGTTGGAGTCTAACTAAATAGACCTCTCCCAAAATTGGTCACTTCTGCCCTTTCCTAGGGTGAGTAATACCAAAACACCCATGCAAGGAAACTCAAAATTGCAAACATAAACAAGAAAGGAAAAACAACCAAAATAACAAGGTTTACAAATCTTCCCAACATACCCACAACCATACAACAGTAAAACAACAACAAGGTAACAAGAACATGAAACAAAACATAAAAACTGAATAAGGGAAATGGGAGTTTCCTACCTTCTCAAAGAGGTAATGGCAATGAACAAATTTGAGTAGAGTATCCCTCCTTCCTTCAAGCTTCAAGAAGTCTTCTCTAAATGTAGAGATTGGGTAACCAAAACACTAGACCAAGGAAGGCCTCTAAATAAGCCTCCAACTCAACCACCCAAAAGGAGCAATAACTATTTCCACCCACTAGCCACTCTAGAAACTCCTAACTCAACCTACACCATGGTTAAACCCTAAAAGGAGGTGGGGTAAGACAACTCATGACAACCACTTGCAATTTTCGCACAAAGGCAAAAAGGGACTTTTTGAGTGCCCTCAAAAGTCAAAGCTAGGGGTTTAGGGGTTGGAAAAGACCCCTAACCCATACCCACACCCATAGGTTAGAAAAAAAACATGTTTTAAAGCCTTAGGGAAGAGGTTAGAGACAAAAATAAAATCTAGGAATAAAATAGGTCCATCTAACAACTCAACTAGCAAATAAAGCACGTAAACATTTTACGAGTGTCAAGCGACACTGAAAGAGCATAATTACGAACAATAGGGTTTCCAAATTTTAGCACATGGAGATCAGTTTTGTTCCTCCGTAGGGTTTCTCAGCTAAATACCTGCACACTCATTGCACACATCAGTAGTCCCAAAAATCACATGTACATATATACGTATCAGAAATTTACATAATTTGAAACATACATAAATCATGGTTTTCTTGCATCCTACTTATATCCTTAATCATAAAGATTCCAACTCAATGTGTTAATCCCACATTTTACTGATTTCATCCACATACATATACATGAGCATTAAATGACAATCATCAAATATATCTGGAAATAACATCACACAAGATGAAATAATAAAATATGTTCTAAGCATCAGATAATGTCTCGACATCTCGAGTCGCGGATAACAAAATAAGAGTAATGTATCACTATGCTACGATGGGTTGGGGGCGAGGCCTCACAGTCTAGTAATATACATTTATGTTATTAATTAAATAATTTATGATTTAAGATTATTTTAATTAATAACATGATAATGTTGCATGATATTTTATATGTACAAAGATATTTGACATTTAAATACTTATTGATTTAAATAAGTATACTAGCATAACAATTTATATTAACATGTATATTCTTATAGTATTTTTAAATACACCTTTATGGCCCAAACTAAACCAGAGAAAATGATGGAATTAAATCATATGGCTGAAAACTATGTGTTTTCTTATATTCTATTTATAGTCTTGTGATGTTTGTTTTAGTGATGGTTTTCTTTGTGGGTTGTTTAGTTGGCCAAGTTAGGATGTGCACCAAAGATATTTTTGAGATTTCTTTTCTGATTATTTGTTTGAATATCATGATGTACTTTATGATTGAAGTGAGATTTATTTTATGAGATATCTTTTGATGAACATTTATGATGGCTTGGGTTTTCAGAACCAATGTTACTTTCGGGTTGCCTATTAAGTAAGCGAATTCAATTAGTATTACTTTTGTGGTATGGGACACAATTATGGCTTGTGAGTTTTTGAGAAGGTAGTCTATATGCATGTCTATGGGAGTAGCTTGCAATGGGGGTCGAGGCCCAAATTGGCTACCACAGTAACTCATTATAATTTGTGTAACAATTGATAACATAGTAATTTAAAATATTTTGAAACACATTAAAACAATAAGTTAGAGATATTGTTGGAAATATTCAAGACTATGCTAAGTTACTGAGAGGGGAGGGGTGAATCAGTAACTTCTAAAACTTCTACCAATTTTAATTCTTTATCCAATAAACCATTTAGCATTTAATTCATTATATTTGATCTTAATTGCATGCATGAGAAACTGAAAATATAAAAGCATCCACAACACTTGAACACAAAGATTTGGTGACCCAAAAACCTTCCAAATAGAAAGTAAAATGGTGGTGGGGATGATACCCACAAACTTTAGTACTACAACATAAAGTTGGCCTATTAAGGCTTACATTGATCACTTCTAATGATCTACCCTATTAGGAGAAAATAGGACTGCTAGGTCCACCTTGTGAGAGGATTTACAAACATACAATGAAATATGCACTCAGTAAAGAGATTTAGAAAAGACTATTAGGTCTACTTTGTTAGAGGATTTTGACTGGTTCACCTGTTAGGATTATACAGTAGATCTCTAGCTTGCAACTAAGTTTTCTAATAGTGAATCCTTAGTTTACTGATCACCTTTTTGTGATAGATTTTTCATTGCTACTCCTTGTACTAATATGGCCTTTATAATTCTTTATCTGCTGCATTTATTTCAAATTTGCATTCTTGCACTTGCATTACACATTCATTCCATTCCTTTCCATTCATTGGATATACAATACATCACATATATATACCAATCCAATTTACAAAATTACAAAGTTAGCCATGACACAAGTTAACACAGATATTACAAAGTTAGCCCACATGAGATACTCAGGTTTTGAAGACTAAATTGGTGAGGTTTTGATACTCGGCATCCACTATCACTGCTTGGCATCGTCATGCTCCTGGTAGATGTAGAGGCTTAGTCCATACTAATCACTTTCAAGTAGTCTTGAACTTGGTCTACATTGGTGACTCTATAGATACTGTGCAACTTGGAAAACACTTAATTACTTGGTCACCATGGAGTGGCTTGGTTAACACTATCTTTACATTGCATGAACTGAGAACTTGGTAGATATTGTAATGCTCGGTAACCACTGGGTTCACATCACATGAACTACAAACTCGATAACCATTGATAAAATTAGTATACATTGAACTACTTAGTTTGAACTACTAATCTTCACACTAACTAAATTTTCTTTGTAACTACTGGAGCTGGTCTAAAGGACTCAGTAGCAACTATAGAAGCTCAGTGGCTATTGAATTACATGGAAAACATTGTAAACTATTTAGTGAGCTCAATAGCTATACAAAATCTAAATAAGTGTGTGTCACTAATAACAAAATTGAATGATATGTCAATAGTTTCCTCCTTTGGCATTAGTGACAAAAACACTTATTAACCTAAAACTAAATACCTTGTATTCATCACCATGTGATACTAGCTTGGTCTATTTTTGAGATTTTTCACAATTGATATCTCCCCCATACTATGTGATCTATTATGTACATGAAACTTTCTCTTATATACATATCTCCCTTTGTAACTATTCTCTTCTCATATCTCATCTCCCCCTTTAACTCTGCTCTTCTCCCCCTTTTTGACAGTAATGCCAAAGATTTATTCTAACATATTTACATGGAGACACGAAAATGAGATAAGAATTCAGAGTGTACCTTGAGAGTAATTGCCAATATTTTATCCTAGTTATCTTGAAGAACCTTACGTGTATGGATGGCAATTTGCACTTCTACTGGTAGTTCAATCATGTGGTCAACAATAGAGAAGTTGTTATCATGAATTGAGGTTTTTGAATAAATAATGTGTTTCTACATAGAGTCCATGATAGGAAGGATCATATTTTGGATATCAACCAGTGTTGAGCAGATCCTTGCTTCTTCTCTTAACAACTCTACTTTCGTATTTGACAAAAATTTCATCTTCTTAAAATGTGCAGAGCTTTAATTGGGGTCAAGTTGTAACTACTGAGCACTTGCCTTAAGATTAGTATCAATTTTGGACAATTTGTCCTTAACTTCCTTGGTATACTTGGTGACATCACATAGCTTTGCAAAAAGTGATGACACATTGGAACATGAAACCTCAAGATTGACCAAAATTATTGATAATTCAACTTGATTAATAGCAATTTACTAAGCAATGTGGTCCAACTCTTTTTAATTGAATTTATTTTTTGCCTTTTCAACCAACTTCTCTTGTTCGTTGGTGTCCTCTTTAAACTTTTGGACTGCTTCACCAAGCTAAAACAGAATAGGTTGAGAAGAATCAACCTCAACTCCAATAGCCTTAGATAAAATGTTCTTAGCATCATCTAATATCTTGTATTCTCTGTCTCTTTCTTCTCTTAATCTTTACTGCTTGGCCTTTTTTTGGAGGAATTCACTAACTATGTGCATTTGGTCTACAGATAGATTGTAGAAATCTCATTTGGGAAATTCTATTTCCTCCTCCAAATCTATATCTTCTTTTATCTCCTTTCCTTTCAAAAATTTTGTACTCAGTTGAGCCTTAGGTTCAACTATCCTTGTACTTATTGCTTTACTTCCTGGAATAGAAACAATAGTAGACATGCTTGGGCTTGCAGTAAAAATTGTTATAGCAGTGACTGGTGGAATATTTATAGAGATGTTAGAAGAATCCAAAATTAAAGTAGACAAAACTAGAGTGCTTACCATGGATGAGCTCAAAATTGAAGAAGTCAAAATAGGAGATGAGATGACTGAAGAACTTAACTGGATAGATGAAGAGAGAGTTTGCAGCTCAGTTGATGAAGTGGAAGTCACTTTTGTCAATGATATGTTGAGCTGTGTTGGCGCAAAGAGTGATTGGGCATTTGATACATCTGTAGTAGTCACAACCAAACTTGTTGAAGCTATCTCTAGACTTGATGTAGACAAAGGTTTTCTCAGAGAGTGAGGAAGTGAGGCAATGACTGTAGTTGCTAGCTTTACTAGGTCATTCTTCTCATCATCTTCCTTATCTTCCTTGGTAACTTTTGTACCTTGCTCCTCTTCATCTTCCTTTTCTTTAGCTTGTTGCTCCTTATACTCTTCATAATCAATAGTAACATAATGAGCTGATCCTTCATCATCCTCTTCATCCTTACCTTCTTCTTCTTATCATCCTTTACATCCACTAGGAAATCACTTGTTTATGTAGAAAATAAATCTTCTTCCAAGTATTAGTGGCATTTCTCACAACATGCTCTATATCCTTAATCAAAACTAAACAAGTATTAAATCTTAGAGCCAATTTTTCTTCATTTTTCCTAAAAGACTCTTTAATCTCAACATCTATTATGCTTAGTAGTAACTACTTCAGGGTTATTGCATATATGTCTTTTACTATTTGCATTGCAAAATCCCATCTTGGATTTATTTTCTCCAATAATTTGTTAGAGATTTGAGAGGCGATCTAGTATGGTGAATACTTCCATTTGCCCATTTTGGTCAACACTAGCTCTTTAAATTTTTTTTGCTCTACCTCTGTCCTTGTCTCATAGTTCAAAGATTTAAATTTTTAATACCAACACCTTCTTATATTTTCTTTAACTTTTCTTGAAAGGTGGGAGGAGGTCTGCTAAGTACAATGTCACTTCTTTTCTTCCTAGACCACATTGTGAAGACAATAGTGGATGCCTTTACAGGCTTGGTGATGATCACCTTGCCATTTTTCTTCAAAGGTTCTTCTTCTTCTTCTATTTCTTCTTCATCCTCTACCTACTCTTCATATTCAACTTTACCTTCAGTTAACATGAGAGGTGCACTAGATTTTAGTTTGGCTATCCTCCTCTTTCCTTTGTTAATTGCTTGAGGGAGCTTTATTTCTAGCTCTATTTTTTCTTTTTCCTCTTCATAAGTACCAAAGTAAGAAGCCTAGGGATCCACAAGTTCATTGACAAGGGCTTCAATGATATCCTTGGTCTCATCAATGTTTACTTCATAGCCAAGAGGCTTGACCCACACAATTTTAGGCTTGACTGCTTGGATGTATACCTTGTCACAATCAACCATGAAGCACACATTATCCTTGTAGTCCTCAACCAAATTATTAGGTATCCTGAACCTATTGTTCATTTTCTCTTTAAACACACCAAAGTAGTTATCCATTATGCTGCCATAGTTTTCTCCCATTTCTGCAATGTATTCATTTATTTGGTACAATACTGGCACATCCTTTCTCTAGACTACAATGCCTTTGGAAGGGAAATTTTTTTTTTAACATAAAAGAATAGACATGTTAACAAAGAAAATCCCTTAGTTTTTTGCTTAGTGAGGTTGACATTCCTCAAGGATCTTATATATGGAATGGTATTTTAAAGGGAACTTTTTTGGCTAAGTCTAAGGGAAAATGGAAAGTAGGTAATGGTAAAAACATTTTTTTTTGGTAGGAAAATTAGCTTTGCCAAGGACCTCTTATTGACCACCCCAATTTTGGGAGATGGGAAAAAATATGCATAAGAAGATTTGGTCTAAAAGTTAGCAACTATAGAGTTGGCCATGGATGGAAATACCTGTCCTTAGTCTAATAGGACCTTAAACCTTTGATGTTCACCCTAAATGCAATGATCCTTAATAAAAAGAGGGATGAAGTCATTTGGGGAGATAACTCAAATGGGAAATACTCTGTTGCTTCAGGTTACTTCTCAATGTGGGATAGATTGGAGAAATCCATCTGGGCTAAGGCATGGATTCCTGGTCTTACTCCAAAAATTAACATTTTCTTTTGGCTGCTTCTCCAAGACAAAGTGCTTACCTTAGACAACTTGGCAAAGAGAGGTCAGATTATCCCTAACAGGTGTAGCCTTTGTAAGAAAGATTTAGAAATGGTTAATCACCTCTTTATTCACTGTCCCTTTTCTTTCGAGGTCTAGAATTTTTTGGCTAGGGACTATGGGGTCAGTTGGTGCAACCCAGCTAATATTCAAGAGTTCTTTGGATAATGGAAGAGTATGCACATTGGTATGAAGACTTAGATGTTAGGCTCTTGGTCTCTTCCACATTTTTGTTGGGGAATATGGAAATAGCAAAATAATCGTATCTTCAGAGACAGGGAATCCCCTACTTTTATTATTACTGAAAAAATAGAAGGATTAATGAAGGAGAATTTTACAACTAGAAAGGGTGGTAATATTGAAGAAGGAGGAAATTTCATTGAAAAGAGAAAGGGCAGGGATAGGAAAAGACAGGAGGCTAGGTGGCTTCTTTCCCTTGAAGACTGGCACAAGGCCAACTTCAATGGGGTAGCCAAAGGGAATTTAGGTCCCACAGGCTGTGGTAGAATCATCAGAAATAGTCATGGTGGTGGTGTTGCAACTTTTTCCTATCCTCTTGGGACTTAGTCGAATCACTTTGCTAAGGCTAATACAAAATTTCATATTGTTAAATTGGCCTTGGCTTCTAGGATTGATAACCTTTGTATGGAGGGTGATTCATTAAATATTATAAATTGTTTAATTGGTCAATATTTTTCATCTTGGACTATTGTGAATGTGGTGGAGGAGACAAAATTAACTTGGGAAAATTTAAAAAAGATCCACATAAGCCACACATTTAGGGAGGCCAACTCAGCTGTGGATTGGTTTGCAAATGAAGTGGTAATAAAAAATACGATGATGACATGGCATACTGGCGAAAGTTTTTTGAGGGCCGTGAAAGAATTAATTCAATTGGAATGAATCTAGGGAAGTACAAAGGCAATCCAATAATAATTATAGTAAGATTTTCAAGATTGCACATCGGACAAGGAGTAATTGAGAATAATGCAAAGTTATTATTTTTCCATATTTCAAGTATGTGTGTCACACTTTTTGGATTGATTTGCCTTCTACCATTTTTTTTGCCATATGTAAAACTTTTTTTGGGTTTCGAAAATAGGAGGAAGCTAAACTTTGTGAGAGAAAAGGAAGCATGTGCAGGTTTTGCAAATCAGAGGAAATAAAAGTTGGGGAGAGAAGTAGGAAGGAGCCAATGGGGGAGGTAGATAACTTGAGAAATAACCCAAAGGTCTGGTATAAATTGGAGAAGAGTGGCATTACAACATTCATGAAAAAGCTTCATGGTTTTGACAATGAGGTCACCAATATAGTGGTGAATTCGTGGAAGAACAGACATGTTAAAATTGATCAAATAACACACCAAGTTGATGTGGATTTGATTTCCCAAGTCGTCGAACTCTACTTGGAGGGGATTAATTTCTTCAAAGACAAGAAAATGTTGGCCAATGTAGTCAAGGACTTTGTGAAGGATGAGAAGGAAAGGAAGAAACTTGTGAAGACTAAGACATACTATGAGACAAAGTCTATTAAAAATCTTTGGAGATATGTCTTAAGAGTTATTATCGAATATATATCCTTGGATACTAGATTCGATGGGGTCAGGACTCATCATTTTGTGCTGTTACGTCACTTTAGGCATAGAATAAACATTTACTTTCCTTTTTATCTTTTCACTTCCATGAGCAAGAGCATTGAGGGTTTTAAAAAGAAACCCACAACTAACCCTGCCCTTCATGAGGGGTTACTCCTTCTAGTTTATGAGTATTTAAAGACTTAGACTAGGAGAAAATCCCTTGGCAAAGTTGGTAATGCTTCTGAGGAAACTGAGAGCTTAGATTTCGAGGAAGTTTAGAGAATAACTTCAAAAGATGAGGAAACTTCCCCCTCTAAAGGAAAGAAGTCTAAGGAAGGGGAGAAAGTTTCCCCCTCTATTTCCAATAGAAAAAGCCCTAGGGGTTTAACCCCTAACCCCCCTCAAGATTCAGGAAAAAGAGGAGGAGGAGGAGAATAGCGTTGAAGAAGAGGATACAAAAATAGAGGAAGAGGTGAAAGGAGAGGAGAGTGAGAAGGTTGAGGAGGAAATGACTATTACACCAGGGAACCTTAAGAAAAGAAAGGCTGAGGAGGCTTTGCTACTGGAAGTATCAAAAGACCAGACTCCTTTGATCTCGAGCCTAGTCCCTACCATTTCTTTACTGCAGGGGAAGATAATTTCTCTAGTGGAAGATAGTGGGGAGATGGTTTTGAAAGATAGAAGGGGATCATGGAGAAATTTTAACTCTAAATCGGCAAAGATGGGAATAGTCAGAGAGACAATGAACCCCCAAATGATGGAGGAAAAAGATGATAAAGTCCATTTCAATGAACTTCTTAACTTGACTCTTATTGCTATATCTGACAATACGAGAGAATATGGCCTCAAACTGCTCAAAAATGCTAAAAATAAGATGATAGATAATTTTTGTTCTACCAAATGGCTATTTCATGAGATAGAAGATCTCAAGGAGAAAGCAAGCCAAAAGGACAACCACATGAGAAGCAGTGACTAGGGACACCATATTGATCAGGACCATATCTCAATGGTTTAAAAAAGAGTTCTAAGGATGGAGACTGCCAATCAGAACCTAGATAACCAGGTGATTGCAACTTTAAACACCCTGAATGAGAATATCAATAGTTTGGGTAATTCTTTGAAGGAAGCTAGCTTTGACAGGGATAAAGTTGATAAAGCTAGTATGGACTGTGGGAAAACTAAGGAAGAAAAGAAAAAGACCAGGGGACTAGTGGATGATCAGAACTAGGATCAAGCAAGTGTAGAGAACCAGAAGGCCAATGAAGCTGTAGAGACTCTACAAGTTCTAGATAGGGAGAACTAATAGTTTTAGTTTTCATTTTTTGCTTCATCCTTATCTAGAGTTACTAGTTTTTACTTCCTAGTTGTGGGCTTGTCTTTTAGTTTTGGCTTTTTATAAGCATATGCATACTAGCTAAACTTTACTTGTTATTTATATTTCTATTATTATGTAAAAAAATTTGGGTTTCAAGATCCTTGTAAAACCTATTTTACTTAATAAAAAACATATTAACAAAGAACTAACTTTGCACAGGTTATTCTTGGAAGTCCTAATAATTTCCATATTCTTATTGAATTGCCTCAATTTGGTGAGGTCATAAGACAAGTTATTCTTCACAACTTTGTATGCCAAGTCCACAACTTCACATGATACACTGTTGAGATAGCTTGAACTGTATATCTTGTGGGCTATAACATGAATACCAAATTTTAGTTTTACATTTCTAACACTGCTTATCTTCATGCCTCTACCATCCCACTCGATTAGGGTTTTCTTTTCTAATCCAACTTGACCTAGGGTTTTGGTGGTTTTGGCTTTGGCGAGCATTGGAAGGCCAGTGATTTGATGAATCATCTTTTTCATTATCAATATTGCTTGCTCCAAATATAGTTGACCATTGTGCACTCGACTAAGGATATACCTAATCCATTTTATTTGAAACTCTCAGGGCACATGGGGAATATGAGTTAAAAGTTTTATTTCCAAATGTTTATGCTCAAGTTTCAGGGTTCCATCAACACACAACTAAGCTAGGGCATCATCCATGTAAAGAGTACCAATTTCTTGAATTGCACATTTAAAATGAGTTCTAATGTCATTAACAAGAAGTACCTTGGGAGGGATTTGTGATTGAGCTCCACTGGGGTCTAGGGTTTTTGCAATCGTAGGCACGAGCTTGAAGTCTAGCACCTTCTATTCAATACCATGAACCAACATATCAAAACTTTTCTTTGCCTTGCTACTGTTGCTAGATGCCATTTTGCTTAGTATCTTGAGAGAACTTTGAAAATGATTGCAAGAAATCTACTCAATTTTATTGATCATATAGAAAATAGCACTTTGCAATAGCTCTCTAAAATTCACGGTGAAAAATGAATTTGCTTCCATGCCTTTTGTCAATTTTTTTCCATTAATTCTTGGTATAGAGGTAGATGAGTTACCATTATGCTTGACAGGCTATCATCCACTACTCTGTATTGATCACTTAGCAAAGTCTTCATGACTTGGTAATCATAACTGCCTTCGATACTCTCGACCTTGCTTGGTAGAGTCTATGACCCAACCTTACTCGGTAGAGAAGGTAATTTGGTAATGACTGATACAAATCTTTCTTAGTGATCCCTTTGTATCTTGAATATGGATCTGGATCTTTGTCACCTTTACAAGTGGAATTGATTCTGATGTCTTCTTTGATAGCCTGGTTCTAGTTCTTCCTTAAGAACTTAATTGGAAATAGTAGAGTCACCCAATTCTTGAGTGAATTGACCATCATTGCTTGGACCAGTATCCTTGGTAGACTTAGGAATCCATTGCTGTCTTATCCACTTTCGAATGTCATCAGCATTTGCCTTCTTCTCATCTTTAATCTTACCAATATTCATACAATTCTTGGCAAGATGACCAAGTTTTGTACAAATAAAACATCTTATTGTGGTATCTCTTTTCCTCATGTGATGTTTAACACAATTCATACCAATGTGTCCATATTTTCCACAGTAATGATATCTACACCAGGTGTTGTAATCCCAACCAAATATTGCTTTCACAATTTGCTCTGCAGGATTCAATGTCTTTGTTTTGCATTCTGATTCCTTGTGTCCATGTTTCTTACATTTTATGATAGTTGCCTTCAAATCTAGGTTTCTCTTTGCATTCATCAGCCCTATGACCATGCTGATTGCAATTGTAGCATTTTCCATCAAATTTTGCTTTTCCACTACTCCAACATTTGTTAAATGTATGACCTATCTTACCATAGTGATTTCTAGTAGGTCTTTGATTCCTTTGAGCACCTTGTTTGAGGATTCACCTTCTTCTTTGTATCCAATTCCTTCTTTTCCTTTTTTCCTATAGAGGTTTTTCTCATTTAGTTGAACCATGTTTTCTTGAGATTTCATCATTCTTTCATTGATTTGCTTCTCAGTGTTTAGGTCATTTTTTAATCTTTCACTAATTTTTTTTTCTTCAGATCTCAGCTCATTTCTTATTCTTTTATTGATTTGTCTTTCAAAATTTAGATCATTTCTTAATCTTTCATTGGTCTATCTTTGGCTCATGGTTTCCTCATTTGCATTAGAGAGCTGATCAACAAGGTTTGCATGCTGAAGAGATTGGTTTTGGTTCTCATTGTTTCTTCCATCCATTTCTTCTTTTATCTTGTTTCTTTGTTCCAGGAATTCACATAACCTTACTAATTGAATTTCTTGTTCTCTTTTTAGCTTTCTTACTTCTTCTTGCAAGGAGAAATTCTTCTCTAGGAGTTCTTTGATTGCATCATTTTCTTTATCTAAACTGCTTGAAGGGAAAAAATCTTCAATTCTTTCTTCAATGTAGAGATTATCATTTATTTGATTGCAAGTTCCTTTCTTCTTTTTAGGGATTGGTAAAATTGCTCCTTATCTTTCTTGATTGGGTAATGGCCATTTCCGGATCCAACTTTTCATTGCCAATAGCTTTGTCAAGTCTAAATATCTCCATATACTTGATCTTTGCTCAAGTTGTTTAAAATTTCTCCTAAGAACCACACAGCTCTGATACCAATTGTTGGAAATATTCAAGACTATGCTAAGTTACTAAGAGGGGAGGGGTGAATCAATAACTTCTAAAAATTCTACCAATTTCAATTCTTAATCCAATAAACCATTTAGCATTTAATTCATCATATTTGATCTTAATTGCATGCATGAGAAACTAAAAATATAAAAGCATCCACAACACTTGAACAGAAAGATTTGGTGATCTAGAAACCTTCCAAATAGAAAGTAAAATTGGGATGGGATGATACCCACAAATTTTAGTATTGCAGCATAAAGTTGGCCTATTAAGGTTTACATTGATCACTTATGATGATTTTCTCTATTAAGAGCAAATAGGACTGCTAGGTCCACCTTGTGAGAGGATTTACAAACATATAATGAAGTATGCACTCGGTAAAGAGATTTATAAAAGACAATTAGGTCTACCTTGTTAGTAGATTTTGATAGGTTCACCTATTATGATAAAATAGTAGATCTTTGGCTTGCAACTGAGTTGGATGATAGAGAATCCTTAGTGAACTAATCACCTTTCTATGATAGATTTTTCACTACTACTCCTTGTACTGATATGGCTTTTACAATTCTTTATCTATTGCATTTATTTCACATTTGCATTCTTGCACTTGCATTATACATTCATTCCATTCTATTCATTGGATATGATACAATACATCACATATATATACCAATCCAATTTACAAAATTACAAAGTTGGCCATGACACAAGTTAAAACAAATATTACAAAGTTGGCCCACATGAAGATACCTGGGTTCTGAAGACTGACTTGGTGAGGTTCTGATACTTGGCATCCACTATCACTGCTTGGCATCGTCATGCTCTTTGTAGATGTAGAAGCTTGATCCATACTAATCACTTTCAAGTAGTCTTGAACTCAGTCTGCACTAGTGACTCAATAGATACAGTGCAACTTGGAAAACACTGAATTACTTGGTTACTATGGAGTGGTTTGGTTAACACTATCTTTACATGGCATGAATTGAGAAATTGGTAGACACTATAATGCTTAGTAACCATTGGCTTCACATCACATGAACTACACACTCGATAACCACTGATAAACTTGGTATACATTGAACTACTCGATTTGAATTGTTGAACTTCACACTAACTAAATCTGCTCAGTAACCATTGGAGCTGGTCCAAAGGACTCGGTAGCAATTGTAGAAGCTCAGTGGCTACTAAATTAAATGGAAAATAGTGTAAACTATTTAGTGAGCTTGGTAGCTATACAGAATCTGAATAAGTGTGTGTCACTAATAACAAACTTGATTGATATGTCAACATATATTGCCTCACCCATGTTATACAAGCTATGGATGGGAACAAGATGATACCTAATGAGAGGTATGATTAGTTTTCCTCATCTTTATGATAGAGTATATTGGTTTCACATGTGTTACGTTGAGGGTTCGGGGTCCAAAGTGACCAGTCCAGGGTAACTTAATGCTTGACACTTCCTTATATGTAGCCTCAAGTAGTTCGACCATGTAATGAGACTCCCTAGTATGTAACCCAAAGGTATGTGCAGGATCATGGTGTGCCAAAAAGTGGTGATGTGAAAAAAATAGAGTTTGAAAACGTCTAAAAGCATTTCAAAATCTGCTTTGACTTTTTTTCACCCATCTTGATACCAAACCTGGAAAGTAAGGCCCAACCCTTATTAGGTATCTGATATAATATCAAATACTCAATATTATATCAGATATTTGATAATATCAGGTATCTGATATTATATTGGATACCCAATAATTGTCAGTGTTATTTAAAAAAAACCACAACCCGTAGGCTGTGTTTTCACAGTCATATATTGCATTTTGTTGCACGAATATCTATTTTTCAATCAGATACACTATAAAAGGTGAGTTTTTTTTGTTTTTAATCAATTTTAGTATAAATTTAATAAATTTTATTATAAATTTGTTAGTTTTAGTTGAATTTGTCAGAATTTAGGGTTTTTTTGATATAAATTGTTAAAATTTAGGTTTTTTTAATATAAATTATGTTTTGCAAATTAATAGGAATGGCTGATCAAAATGATGACACTGAGACAAGGAATACTATTCCTCATAACCCCCCACTAGATGATCCAGTGCCCCCACAAAATCATCCACCAAATGATCCTTTACCCCCTCAAAACCCTCCTTGAATTGAGGATTTGATAGTTGTAAATCTCACTGAATTGAGGGCTTTGCAAACAACATATAATAATGTACTCGCATTGGCTCCTATGTTATCCATGTTAAACACCATAGTGGGTAACATTGAAACCCTTACCAATGACCAAAATTCCACTCTTCGTTGGCATGACGAAATGCATGAGATGTTTGATGATGGCTTGGACTATGATGAGGTTGCAGCCCTCAATACAAGCAAAGATGATTTGGCTGGCCTTTTTGTGAACCCAAAAATTGGTTTAGCAATCAATTGCAAAAAACCCAAACTATCAATTAAATGGTGCACAAATGACATCATACGTGCAAACTTTTGGGATCATTGGTGGATGGTTTTTGATATCCCTCCACATAGAAATTTAGAGGTGTCATTTTATTTCCTTAGAAAATTGTATGCAGAATTTGTGTTGAAACTCAAAGTGAACTATTGGAGCATGAAGCCCAACATGGGTGTAAGACTAGGAGCTCCTCAGTATAGACCCTCTTCCCAGTAGAAGAAAGCTAACACTTTTGTCCCCCCTATTAATGTCTCCCCCTCTCCTCAAGTGCAAAATCTTGATATTATTGCAGAGGCTAGCTCTCAAACCATTAGAGCCATCCATAGACTGAGTATCCTATTGATATCTCAGGCTAGGTCAGTCTTGCCTCCTCGTGTTAATGATGCTAGCATGAGTTCATCAGTGGCTAGCTCATCACAGGTTTGTGTGCCTCATACTTGCATTACATGTAAGAATATTTGTTTGGGTCCCATAGGTGATCTTCCTGAGTATCAGTTTGTATTAGACAAGGATACACTAGAGGCATGTGCAGAGGCTACAAACCCTAATGTGAGAGAGGAGGGGCATGTAGAGGCATGGACTCCTTTCGTGTCAGTACGCATATACATTTTTTTTTATAACATATGCAATTTAAAGTTAATTTTTATAATAGAATAATTTTAATTTTTAAGCCATACTGACTTATACATGTATGTGATCTTTATTCATGTTTAGTTGATGACTGAGGAGGAGCTATGATAGGTTGATGATGCCATGCTCTTGGCTATTTCATTTGGCTTTGAGACATCTACGATACATTTTGTTGTGTTCTCATTTTTTTTCTATTTGATATTGTAGCATATATGGTTTCTAATCTTTCTTTTATCTTGCAGGTACCACTTGTACCTGGGGGAAAAAGTGCGAGGGATGAGCCAAGACTGATCGACAAAGGAAAGGTAATTAGGTGCTTTATATTTGTTTAGATATTGATGCATTCTTGTAAAATGTTTATGGTAATAAAATTTAATTACATTATTTATTGTATATAGGGTGTGGCTATTGGCGATGCACCCATATAGATTCCACGTCATAGACGCTCAGGCATTTCCATTCACACCGAGAGCCCCATTGTATGTATAAGTATCATTTATTTTTATTTTCCTTATCTTCATAAATAAATTCAAAATTTATTTTCGTGATATTAACAACTACTATTTTTTATCTCATAGGAAACTCCTAGTGCACACGAGGTTCGACGGGAGAGTTTTGTATCTTTGATGATGTAGCCACTATATCCTAAGGAGGAGCCTACACTAGTAAGTTGTAGTTTGAATTCTTGATTAAATATGTTATAAATTTAGCATGCTATGAATTATAATGTTATAGTTTAAGTTATAGATTCATTTGACAAACATATTTAAACATACATGGCCCACAATTAGTGAGGTATAAGCATTGCCAAGGGCATACGAGAGGACTCCTGACTGGTACAGGAGGTGGACAAGAGATGTATTTATTATGAAAGTTTAATAGTATAAATCTTCATTAAAAGAAAAGATCATTATGCATTTGAGTAATTCAATGTTAGATACAAAGAATCATATAAATTTAGTAGTCTAACTTTGGGTTTTCCTTTTTTGTTTATGTAGGAGGCATTTGATCCACCTAGTACAGTGAAGAGGCTGCGTTTTGATCATCCACCAACACCCTAGGATAGTATAGTTGTCATAGGATGCATCATGAAATGTTTTGAGATGGCATATGCCACATTTTTTACAGAAACATTGATATTATACACATTTTGATAGCATGATTAGCCACATTTTGTATATGGATCTATGTATTTTGATATATATATTTTTGTACTTTGTCTATGGATACACAATCTTTCATATATATATTTGTGTAATTTGTCTATGGATACATGTATTTTGATATATATATATATATTTTTCATTTATGTGCACAATGATATACATATTAATTTAGTATCTAGTATTGTTCAATTTATCGTGGATCATGTGTATTGTTCATGTTTATGGAATATCATTAATTTCGATCATGTTTGTTAAATTTGATTCAAATGCAATAATTTGTGAATAAAATTTTAAAAAACTTTATTATCAAATTTGGACACAATGTTTAATTTGAAGTGCTATCATGACATAAATACACTTGTTAACCTCCTACACAAGGTTCACATAACCCATACTAATCCACTTAACAAAACTAGCTTCATTAATGCATGCTATCATTTAACACCTTATATAGGTGTTTTCAACCTTGTATGGTCATGCTCAAACCCCTAACTAACACTTTGCACTCATTTTCACTCTACAAGAAAAAGTTGCAAAAGTTGCAAAATTGCATTTTTGCAACTTTTGCAACTTTTGCAATTTTGAGAAATTTTTGTTATAACATTAAATTCTTAATTAGAAAAGATCACCAAACTTGGTAAGGGGTTATCAATAGCCCTCATGAGCTCTGAGTTATGACCCTCAGAAGATTGACCTCGAAATGCACTTAGAGCACCTTGGAGTCTCCTCAGTACGAGGTGGTAATGGACGATAGATGGTCTTTGCAGATGGAACAAGGGTGTCACTAGGGTTCACCCGTCCATCTAAAGCTAATGGTGCTGATGATTCAATGCCAAGATCAGTAGTTTCAAAGTTACGATGTGGTGCACCTATGAACTGAGGCACACTGCAAGTTTTGGCATTGAGTGAGATCATTGTACTGAATCCAAACAAAATGTGATCTCTCAAAAATGAGATAGGTTATTTTAGGTCTTGGCATCATCGTTAGGTATAATTTGATTTTTCATTGATAGCCCTCACAAGCTCCGAGTTATTACCCTCAGAAGACTGACCTCAAAATGCACTTAGAGCACCTTGGAGACTACTCGGTACGGGGTTGCTGTAGACAATGGAGGGTCTTTGTTGCTGAAACAAGGGTGTCACTAGGGTTCACCCACCCATCTAGAGCTAATGGCACTGACGATTTGATGCCAAGATCAGTGGTTTCAAAGTTAGGCTATGGTGCACCTATGAACTGAGGCACACTATGAGTTTTGGCATTGAGCGAGATTGCTGTACCAAATCCAAAAAAAATGTGATCTCTTGAAAATGAGATATTCTATTTTAGGTCTTGGTATCAAAATCTTGTAGAATTTGATGTTTCATCAATAGCCCTCATGAGTTTCAAGTTGCGACCCTTAGAAGATCGACCTCGAAATGCACTTAGAGCACCTTGGAGACTACTCAGTATAGGGTGGCCATAGATGATGGATGGTCTCTATGGCTGGAACAAGCATGTCACTAGGGTTCACCTACCCATTTGGAGCTAATGGTGCTTACAATTTTATGGCAAGATCAATGGTTTCAAAGTTATGCTGTGGTGCACCTATGAATTGAGGCACACTGCAAGTTTTGGCATCAAATGAGATTGCTGTACTAAATCCAAATGAAATGTGATCTCTCAAAAATAAGATAGGTTATTTTAGGCCTCAGCATCACTATCCTATAAAATTTTACGTTTCATTAATAGCCCTCACGAGCTTTGAGATAGGACCCTTGGAACATAGACCTCAAAATGCACTTAGAGCACCTTGGAGACTACTGAGTATGGGGTGGTCGCGGATGATGGAGGGTCTTTGTGGCCAGAACAAGGGTGTCACTAGGGTTCACCTGCCCATCCAGAGCTAATAGCACTGACGATTCAATGCCAAGATCAATGGTTTCAAAGTTATGTTGTGGTGCACCTATGAATTAAGGCACACTATGAGTTTTGACATTGAGCGAGATTGCTGTGCCGAATTCAAAAAAAATGTGATCTCTCAAAAATGAGATAGGTTATTATAGGCTTTGACATCACCATCTTGTAGAATTTGACATTTCATCAATAGCCCTCATGAGCTTTGAGTTACGACCCTTGGAAGATCGACCTCAAAATGCACTTAGAGCACCTTTGAGACTACTCGATACGAGGTGGCCGCGGACGATGGAGGGTCTCTGTGGAAAGAAAAAGAGTGTCACTAGAATTCACCCACCCATCCAGAGCTAATGGCACTGATGATTCAATGCCAAGATCAGCAGTTTCGAAGTTATGTTGTGGTGCACCTATAAATTGAGAGTTTTGGCATCGAGAGAGATTGCTGTACTGAATCCAAACAGAATGTGATCTCTAAAAAATAAGATAGGTTATTTTAGGCCTTGGCATCACCATTCTATAGAATTCAACATTTCATTGATATCCCTCATGAGCTTCAAGTTACAACCCTTAGAAGATCAACCTCGAAATGCACTTAGAGCACCTTGGAGATTACTTGGTATGGGGTGGTCGCAGATGATGGAGGGTCTCCATGGCTAGAACAAGGGTGTCACTAGGGTTCACCCACCCATCTGGAGCTAATGGTGCTGATGATTTGATGCCAACATCAGTGGTTTCAAAGTTACATTGTAAAATTGATCCTCTGTTTTAATACCATGTTGTTCAATTATTTGACTTATATAATAATTAGATTTAAATTCCTATTTGGCTTGAGTTTGGGGGGACTTAAGAACCCATGATTTCTAATTTGGAGATCTTTGGATGTTCAGTTATCAAGAAAACACATTTGTAGTAGGTTGCCATATGCATGGAAGCACTAGCATTGTGCTAAATGGCTAGTCTTACACTTGATCAGCCCTTATAGAGCTTAGTTTCACATGTTTAGACATAAAGATCCCAAAGAAAGAGCCCTGATTTTTCCTCATAGACCATCTCAAATAGATTTTATCTAACAAATCAAAATTTTTAAGATGTGCATGAATGGAACTTGTTAAGTATGCTTTAAAAACTTTCAAGAAATTACATTCTTAGATATGAAGCATCATTTTGAATTTACAAATTGGGTTCTAATAGGCTTTGAGAGTTTCATAAGGAATTAATGAATGATGAATTATCTCCAATCTTTTGAAAGTTTCATATGTTAAGTTTTTCAAAAGGTGGAGAATTTGGTTTTTGAATAAGAGGTCATAAGTTCAAATTTAATAAAATTATTCTAGATTATAAAAGTTTCATTCCTTTCTCTCTATATGAAAATAAAAAGAGGAGTGTCAAATGTTGAAAATGACAACAACAAAATAAGAAAATAATAAATGAAATTTACTTATTTTATTTAGTTTTTCTTATTTTAATATAATATTAGTTCAACATAATGGCTTTGATTTAAATGTTAAAAAATGTTTTAAAAAAAAATTAATAGATAAAATGGGATATATATAGACAACAATACTTTGAGTTTATACAAGTGTTTCAATAAGTTTATGTGATTTTTGTCACACAATTAGAGCCTATATAATATATAGAACCCAAAATTTGACTTGAACTATAACAACCAACTTTAATAAAGTGTAACAGAACCACCCTAGCATTCCCAAGATATAGAAAAATATTGTCCAAGTCAACTATTTCTTCCACCCATCACTCTTCTTGCACCACGACTCTTTCTGTATAATAACCTAGAGATAAAAACCTCACACCATAAAAGAAATGAAATGCATTGATAAGACTTGTAGTGAAAGGCTTACACAATATTAGCATCATAAAATCACTTCTTGTTTCAATGCCTCATTGCAAATGAGTATTCAAACTTATTGACACCTTCCCCAAATTATTTTTTAAGGAATCAAGTATACATATTCCCAGCTCAAATTTTCTCCCTCAATAGTTATCTATATTAATTTTAATTGTTCATCCATATTTTCTAGATTTTTCTTATTTGATTAGTTTGATAAAAATGGTTTTAATAATCATAATGTCAACTCTATGTCAAATAAGAAAAAAACCAAACTTGTAATAAGATATTCACAAGCAATTATCTTTCATTGTCTTCTTGCTTCAATACTCATATAGCTATAAATGCTCTTAAAATTGTCCTTATAGCCTTGTATCACATGCAAATATGATTTGCAAGAACTTGTTCAATATCTTTCTCTAAGGATATAAATCTACTATTTATTTCATTTTTATATCATCTTCTTATAATTCCTTACAAAGAACCTACCAAAATACAAATTAGGATATGTAATTAATTTAACTTGCCTTTTCATTACTACAAAAAGTATATAAAAAAATTCACATTTTACATCATAATACATCATAAATCTTAGGAATTCTCCCCAACACGGCCCCCCCCCCCCCCCACACTCTTCATGATGTACCTACATTCCAATATCATAAAAAAATTAGTAACTTATTGTATTAAACAAGATAATCATCGGTTCACTGAATCATTATGAAGAAAATAACATAAGAAGTAAATTTACCTAGACGAGTGTTCTAGTAGGGTCCTCTCTCTATTTTAGGGTCTCCAATAGGGCTTCATGATCAAAATTAGTAATAGTAAAAAGTTCTTTTACTTTTAGTCTTCCTTGATGCCTCAAAAAATTTACATTTGTTGCTATAATAAGATGTGAATATATGAGAATTATTTTGTGCTTCTGATAGTCTTTGAATGCAAGAATTTCATTCCTTTTAAGCATGTATGTCCACAGCCATGTTCCAGTGACAACCATTAAACTAGTGGGATATGTGAATCCATCATCATCTGTGATAGGTTGTGCAAGCTTTTGTTTACCTCTTACACAATGTGCTAACCAATAATCGGATTTCTCATCATTCCCCTATGGTGCAACCAATGCAAAGACATTTCTTGGCTAAAGAAGATTTGATAGATGGTTGTGCTCAAGTGAACTTTCCGTGTCATCATTTCTAATAGAGGGTATGATAGACAATGGAGTAAGATAATGTGGAGCCCATGTGTCCACCCACTAACTCAACTCACAATGATCCCAATCACACTGAAAACAACTAGGACAGAAGCAAGCTAGTTGTCGTGTCTAAATGGTCCATGTACTAGAATCAAAGCTCCAGAATGAATGCATTTTTGATGAGTCTCTCACTATAGCACAATTTGATCTATCACCTATGGACCCTTCCTCAACCAACCAAAAGAACCTGTGTACCACTGAATCAAGAGTCCACCCTTGTGATAATCCTAAACTACACCAATCAACAATGCTACGAGCATCAAGAAGCTCTGCTGCAGAAATTTTCAATTGCTCCTTAACTAGAGCTCTCTTCACACATGCCCCTACTCCATCATGTTCCCCTTTCCCATGGCTTGACTCAAAAAAACTCCAAATATGAGGCACCCCCCTCTCTATGTGCATCCTACACAACCAATAAAACATGCGAGCATTCTTGAATTGACCTATATAGTTATCTAACCAAATGATATGTCTATCCATAGCAATTGCATGCTCCTATAAGAATTTATCAAAATAATTCTCAAAAAAATGTTGCACAAACTCGTGAGAGTGAGATCTATCATCACTCATTTAAAAATGATACTCTCTAATAATATTTCGATTACCTTCCACACTATTAGGGGCATGTCTATATGTTATGGGGATGAAAATAGCAATTTGAATGGATTTGTAATATTGAGATTGAGTCTCATTTTGAGGTTGCAATGTGTAGGTCTCAGCAAAGTCAACAATTGATATAATAGTGCCAATGGGAAAAGTCTCCTTACACATTCTAAATTATTGATCCAACCACTGAGACTTGTGACTATGTCTTGCATACTTGTAGAAAATATTTGCCTCAAAATTTGAAATAAAACTAGCCACGCTGATTTATTTTGCAACCAATTCACATCTAGAGCCCCCACCCCCACTCTTCAATGTGTATTTCACCATTTCACATACCTTTTTTTAACTATTGTCTTTCCAAAATCTTGTTTGAACCCCTCATGGAAACATGTGTCAAACTTGGATAAGCCACCACACCCTGAACACTTCTCATTTAAGCAAGCATTTCTATAAAAGAAACAACCATCAACTCTATGACATAAAAATTGATCTAGCAAGTCTCTTGATGATTCTGGAAGCCCACTAGCACCACAATTCTCCAACATTTCTTTACTATGCAAAGTAGAATGGATGGAGCGTAATAGTTCATGGTGCATAGAAAACTCAACATGATATTTGCAACATGTATTTCAAATTTTAAGTGGCACAAAATAAAATGGCTTCAAAGATTCAAAAGCCCTTTGTGATATATGAAGACTTGGTTCTTTTTGATTTTTTCCCTTCCAAATTGGTAATAATCGTTTCATCATTTTCAATTATCCATTTTGGTGTTCTAGAACCTTCATGTCAATTATAATTAGGAGATATGTAAGGTTCCTATGCATTGCCATGTTCGGCATGGTCAGTCATGCAATTTACATTATGACCTGGTAGCATTTCATCCTCCAAATTTTCATTCTCTAAATTTTCAATCCCGACATTATTGTTTTCAATTGATATATTTTCATTCCCTAACTGCACATATTCATTATTTGACTCTATGAGTTCACCTTTGACTAATTCATCGTCAACTTGACTCACATTTAACATATATTATCTTTTCCTTCGGTGATTTACTTTGTTCCTTTCCCTATATGTCACAATGTCTTCATTGGATATCTTCCTTTTGCATTTAGCCTTTCGACGACTACTGCTCCCCATTCAGATGACAATATTGGACACCTACTGATATATTATCAAATTTTTTTCAATAGTTTGGGCCCCAAAACATGACTTCTCCCAAAACCTGTGAAAATGGCTCACAAAAAGAAATCTTGTTGGGTCTGCAGTCTCAGGGAATATTTTGCAAAAATCATGCCAGTAAAATTGGGTATCCAATTTGAGATTAGATACTCAATAATAAATCAGATATCCAATTTCAGAATGGATACCCGATATTGAGGCCAAAATTTTGGAGGGAATAAGAATTAATATTAAGATTATAATGTATAATGAGTTATGAGTTATGTATTAGATTATAATGCATTATTATATTATATTATTATTAAATATAATAATATATGCTATTATTATTATAATCTATAAATATATAATATATATTAATATATATGAAATTATTATTATTTTTACTATTATTATTAAATATAATAATGTAATATATGTTATTATTATTATGACCTATGTTAATAATATATAATAATATATCATGTTATTATTATTATTATAATCTATATATTAATATATATGATTATTATACTATATTATTATTATTTTTACTATATTATTATTAAATATAATAACGTAATATATTATATATGTTATTAATATATATTATTATTATTATAACAACATATAATATTATTGTTATTATTATTATTATTATTATGACCTATGATCCATTTGGTTGGTTCTAAAATGCATCGAGAGGGGTCATAGGATAACCTCTTCATGTTTTGGTTTTATATTTTCCTCTAGTGGTCTACTTGTTGGATGTTAGTTTTGATGGTGTATTTAGTTGAGTTGTTATTGATTGGATGTCATTTATTGTTGATAATTGACTTTTATTGATACGTGTCAACTATATATTGGCATTGTATTTATTGTTGGATGTTCTTATTATTGGTGATTTATTTTTATTGATAGTAGTTGTTATCTATTGATTATTGTTCTTGGAATGTGGCCTTTGACTTAAGATTGATACCTTTCATTGACTTTATCTTGATTTGATACTATATTGTATTTGGTATCTGGATGGTATCTTGGTGTGTGATGTTGGTTTTGGAATTAGTATCCTTTCAATTTTGATTATCTCTTCTTCTTGAGTAGTTTGTGTTACCCTTGAGGTAGATTTGGCTATTACAATTCCTTGCTTAGTATTGTTTTATGATTTGATTATCTATGTGGATCGTACATTATCTCTCCTACATGGTGGGAGTGGAAGCTTGACTAGATGACCATGTGGTCGGAAGGTAGTGTCTTCTTACCATTGGGGTCCCCCTCCCATTGTCAATTATTTGATGTTCGATGATGTAGTTGTATATTTATCATTCTTATCTTGGAGACCTCTATTCAGTTGAGGTACATGTACATTCTCATGTATCTTATATTTTGATGTCCTTGTATCTATTCTTGTATACCTTATGACATGTGCAGTGGATGTTATTCATTGGATGTATTTCATTGTGTCCATTTGTTTTATACATTTTCTTATGAGATGATGTATCTATTATTTCTTTATGATCATGAAACATTGTACTTGAGACTTAAACTAATTAATATAAACTTATTAAATGTAACTTGATGTGAATGAACCCATGAGGAATGGAAAACTATATTTGTAATTGTTTATGTGTACTAGATGTGTATGTGTATATTGCTTTCACATTGTTATCTTGTATTGTCTAAACTTTAAAAAAATAGTTCCGTAAACATTGAATCATGATAGGTTATTTCTCTTGAGTTCCTGAGTGGGGTGTTACGAAAGCCAAGAATAATATCACCTTTCCAATCTTTGATAATTCCTCCTACTCAAGGGTCATTAGGATTGCCTTTGGAACAACCATCCACATTACATTTCAGCCATCCCTTCTCGAGCATAATCTAGTAGCACTTTTTCCTTTTCTAGATATTTTTCCATTTCTAGATGTTTTTCCAGTTGATATCTATCAAGCTTTATTTTATATTCTAGGTTTTTTTAGCCTTAGATCATGAAAGTAGGGGAACCTAAGTCTTTTGGGGAAATTAGCACACTTTATACTATCTCTGGTGATATTTTTAATGATGTGGAAGATGGAGCTAGCTTCCATCTTTTTGTGTCTAAATATTTTATTGTCTCTTTCTTTCCAGACACACCAACTAACCATAGGAAGAATAATTTCCCAAGCATTAGTCAAGATAGGGTGGGAGAAGGGTGAGACCTTCTATTGTATAATCATGTCCTTAATATTTTATAGGAATACCATGGCAAGATGACACTCCTTGAGAAAAAGATTCCAAATCTCAATCATGAATGAGCAATGTAAAAAAATGTGATAAATAGACTCAACATTCTTATCACATAGGGCACATCTATTAGCCAACTTGAGCCCACATTTAAATAGGTTGTCGAGAGTGAGAATTTTTCCATGAGCCACAACCCATAAAAAATAATTTAATTTTGGTGGGAGATTATGGGTCTAGATACTCTTCAAGAATTTTTTAGCTACAAAAGAATCTTCAAGCACTCTGTAGGCTGAACTAATAGAGAAGAGGTCATTGTTGTTATATCTCTAGATCCATTTGTCCTCCTGGGTTTAATTAAAGAGATTTGGGTTAGGGAATAAGTCCATAAGAGAGGTAGCTGCCTCTGTACTAACATGAAAAACTCTTCTGGCATCATGTTGGACATGCCACAGACTAATAAGGTCCTTCCATCTAGCATTACCATTCTCTTATTCTAAGTAGTTTTCCACTTTCCTTCCCACATTCACCTTCAACTAGTCAATCAAGCCCTAATCATTCACCACCTCCTTAATAGGCACCTCATCCTTCCAAATTTCTTCCTAGAATAGGTTTTTTCTAGCATTTCATATTTGGGTATGACTACCTCTTCTGATCAATCCTTTAGTTTTCAAAATGTTGTTCCATAGAATAGAGCTACCATTGGGGTTATTCTTGCTTAGATATGAACAAGAAGGACCATAAGATAAGTATTTAACACTCAAGATTTTTGTCCAATCTTTAACTCCTTCTAAAGTTAACAAACCCAACTTAGAGACAAGAACTTTTTTCATACTCTTGAGATTTTTGACACCTAGGCCACCATTCTCCTTGGGTTTGCAAACCCGATTCTAGTTGATGAGAGCCTTTTACCTCTTTTCCTCCACTCTTGTTTGACAAAAATTTCTTTTGAATTTTCTCCAACTTTTGTTATTCCTGATTGCTTTTTATTTAAGACCATAGAAAGAGGGCCCATTTATTTATTTTGTATTTTTAAAAGGATAGCTACATTTGATCTAAAACTATGAGATCATAAGCTTAAGATCTCCTAGAATCCCAACATAAAAGTGGACAACAACATTCAATAGAATTTAAACCTTAATAACAAAAACAACATAACATCTAAACTATTACACTAAACTACAACCATAACTTCAAATTCATCCAAAACCTACTATTCACCTTAATATATACAATATATTATCTAATAATAATATAATACTATAAATAGTTTATATACCCCAAAAAAATAAAAAAAATCACATACAATTATCTAAAGTGGCTCATTTTTTCTGTGAAAACATTGTAAGACACGGTGTACCTTTGGAAGCATGTTCCCTTAGTGAAGGCCAAAAATGATACCTAACATTCCAACAGTTGTAATGACAAAAGAATGATAATGGTGATGATGATCATTCAAATCACTGCATCTGCAGGCAAATCTATGCATGGACCCACGCCTGCCATGTTACATTCCTATCACTTCACCTACACATAACTCTCAATATAAGATAGCAGCTATTTTATTGCCCAACCAGTTCAATATTCTGCCAAAGTTGCAGGCCCCATCAATGAAAAATACTTTATAGCTGTCAGTGAGTATATTTATATATGCCAAACTGTGATTGACAACTTGTTTATAGAGTTAATAGCTGATAGAGGATAAGGAACATAAGCATTTATTTTCATTCGTAATTTTCTTTGATTTCTATAATCAGTTCTATAAGAAGTTTCTGAAACATTGTTGTACATATTAGTACAAAGAGATCTATGAATGTAAAAGAATCTAGCCAGTCTTGATCATGAATAGAAAATTTAGAGTTCTAATATCTTGCAGAGGCTTTAAACAGAGTTGGAAGATTCATGCATGACCTTCAATGCTTTATACGATGGGACGTCTCATATAAGTAATTTTTTTGATTTTTTGTTGAAGATTAGTTAAATTGTTGAAAATTAGTTTAAATTTGAATTTTAGATTTGTTTTTGTTGCTGAGGTGCTCTATTACTGAATTGTTAATCTGTTGCTTCACAGTTCAATTTATATGCGACTCATTTTTTAACACAAACTATATTTGAATAATATTTGATCTCAGTTTTAGTCATAATATTATTGAAATTGCAATCCAATGCATTAGAAGCATTGGTCTAGATGATTGAACACAATTTGATGTGTATAAGGGTAGATTATGAAGTTGATGGTGTAAGAGTAGATTATGAAGTTTTAGTTTATGGAAAACATTATTTTTTAAATGAATATGTTTTGATAGTTGGAATTTTTTTTTTCATAGAGCATTTAGATGTCAAATCATTTGCTATGGAGGGGCTGTACTATAAGAACTAATACTGAAATTACAATTTTCAATGTATTGGAAGAAGCTTAACCAAAATCTGATCTATGGGTCTATGGTGTAGACCATGAAATGGAATTTTAGTTTATGGATAGCATTCTATTTTTGGAATGACAACTTTTTCCTCTTTTTATCTATACCACATATATTCTTCTTTTGGGGTGCAATCCAATCTTTATGGAATAGATTCCTAGCACTGTAGATCTATACCACATAAATATATGTTTTTAAAATAAGAAACCAGATTGAAGGCCTTGAATTAATGAGAGCAGAAATTGGGATCATGCTCAAATGAGGCAGTGAAGAATCAAGAGAATTCTGTTGCACAATCCCAATATTATGATTGGAAATGGAAGGACGAAAAGTTTTTAATATCATTTGGGAAGCGACAATGTTATAAATATGTAATGTCCAATCCATCCAGAGGAGGTAGAAAGTCTTTGGAGTACATTTAGAGAGTACACATCCGATTGTCAGCACAATAATCCCAGTAATTCATACCACCTGAAAGGGAAGCCAGCTGCTTACTGCAGCCCATTGACTAGTATGGAATATATCGGTTCTCAATGAAATATGGAGTCAGAACATGTCGACTAAGGTAATGTCTCATCAACCTTGAGAAACCAACCCAAAAAAAACTCAAACTAAGTTCTGATTAAGGAGCAATACTTACGTTGTATCTCTTGTTCATATTTTTAGAATCACGGATGTTGTAGGTTGTTCGGTCCAAATATATCCATATAGAGTAGTTTAAGTTGTATCTCTTGTTCATATTTAAAAAAAAAAATCACGGATGTTTCTAGGTTGTTTGGTCATATATAGTCAGTCTAAGTTATATTTCTTGTTCATATTTCTAGAATCACAATATTATAGATTGTTCTATTTTGTTTTATATATATATATATATATATATATATATATATATATATATATATCAAATGTAAGTTTAGATATATAATAATTTGAAGAAAAAATATTTGTAATGATATTATTAGGAAGGTAAGTAAGCAAACAAATATGCTTAAATAGTAATAATTTCTTTTCATTAGAATCTAGTATTATTTACAATGATATAGAAACATGTATTATGAGTAATATATTAATTAAATTTACTAATAAAAGATAGTTTGTAATTAACAAAATATAAATAAGATTATTTAGTAATAACAAGAAAAATGATTTGTGACAAGTCTATTGAGTTAAATCTATGAATCAAAAAGTTATATTATAGGAGGAAAAGTTATAGAGCGACCTTGTATAAAAGAGTATCAAGTTAATTGTAAATAATGTAAGGAATGACTTGTGACATATTAAAGTGTTGAATTGTGTTGTTGAAGGCTGGTGATGTCTTTGATGATACATGATAGAATAATTTTGAGACTATATTAAAGATGCATGTAAAATGTTGTAGTGTATGTTGGAAATTATGATATAAAATGTAAACTTATATTTACATCTCCATAGGGAGAGGGTCTTCCCATCAAAGAAAATCCCCTCATGGAAACTTTAGATAGCACTCACCCAGGTTATTTGTGGTGGATGACTTCAACACACCTTTTCTTTTCTTCCTAGGTCTTCCCCACTAGGATGCCAGGTGTCTCCTTGCTTCTGAGTCTTGTTGATGGATCATGGTCTTAACTTGTAAGAAGTATCATGAGAAGAAAGGGTGGTTCATTATATACCAATGCTCCCACTCTCCATGTTTTCGGTAAGGACCAACCAGCTTCCACTTTAGAACAAACCACTCCTTTTCCAAACTCAAATTCTTGAGCGACACTTGTCTCTAGATAGTGACCACCTTTATGCCATAAGTATTTACAACATGTCAATGGAAAAAACATGATGGGATTCAAGGAGGAATCACATTAATTCAAAGTTGTACACACCAAATATGCAATAAAAATCAACCCCTTGATACCGAATGCAAAAGATGATTATCTCACCTCATATGAGCCAACTACAAAAAGAGACTTATCAGAGCTGATAGGGTGATGACACAACTCTCATGATTAAGAACCATTTCCAAGAAGATCATTAGAAATTCTCCTCTGAAAAAATCTATATATACTCTCTCTATAGGGAAACAAAAGAAGATAAAATTCAAAAAAAAATCCTAAGAGAGGTTGTCTTGTTCTAAGGTAAATATTATTTGAGTCCCTTCTATGTGAGTGTTAGTTCTTCCCAATCTCTAAAGAGAGAGAAGGAAAAAAAGTCAAAGTATTGCAATCATTATTATATGCATGTAATTGTAAAGGCTACTATTGAATTTTAAGTTGTAACTATGTCCCAAGAATTATGAATAATATTGATTGTGCCTAAGGCCCTTTGATTTAGTTTATGTCTTAGTTTTTTGTACTTTATTCACAATAGATAGTTATGTTTGTCTTTAGAAATGTCATCTTTAGATAGATTTTTCTTGTGTCACTTCTCTATTCATGAACCAATCATTGCATGCTTTACTTTATGTTGTTAGAGGAGTTTATGAGTGGATGAATGTATCAAATGGCCAATTTACATAAGCCCCATTGTCTCCACTCTAAAATTAAATGTGCTTCAAAATTTTGGAGTGCCTAAATCAAGTGAATCACCCTTTGCATCTTCATCTTTTTCTATTATTTTCTCCACCCCAAGCATGTAAAGCCAACTTATGAAATCTTGGTGGTTGCACAGTGGTATTCAATCTAGTCCCCACCACCATCACTACTTCTCATAGATCTGTTACGCCCTACTAAAGGTAACTTTGGGAAGGGACACAAATTTTGGTTGTCAAGAGTTTTCTTATTTTGTATGCCTAGTGGAACCAAACATTATACTTCTTAAAATATTTGTTGATTTAGGAAGACAAGTGCATCATTGTGTGAATGTTTGGCAAACTTATGAATCCATAACCACGATTTTTTCCTACATAAATATATTTTCTACTTCCCTTCATCTATAACCCTCTTTTGTGCAAGTCTACCTATAGACACATTTTGGTAATAACCCATGGACACAATATCCCTCGTATACCTTTATACCTCCTCTGCTAATCTAAACTGGGATAAATTAACTCTAGTCTATAATGATAGAGTTTTAGAGCTAGTATACTAAGATCGATAGAGCTAGAGCATCCTATAGATCTTTGGACTGTGGTAGATATTCATAGTGATTTGTAGAAATTTTTGTCTAGTTTCTAACACTATTTTTAATTTATATTTTCCAAAGTGATTGAAGTCCCATATGGTATCTCCTTCAAGAAGTGATATGTACGAAAAAACAACATTTTTAAAGAGTGATGGTTGTTTTGATCAAGATAACTTTTTCTTAAAATATGATAATCATAAATTTCTTTCAAGGTTAGAATGGTAACATGAATACCTAGGAATTTTAGTTGGTTTTATTCAATTTCATTAAAAATGGTAGATTCTCTTCAATGACAAACTAATGTTAATGATTAATTAGACATATGTTGATTTTGACTAATATAATTTGTATTATATAGATCAAAATGATTTTTTCTTGTTTTATTAGAAAGGTAACACACATACCTTAGTAAAACATATTGAAAATAAAAAATTATTTTCTATTTTTCCCAAAGCTTCAAATTGAAATTTGCAAGATGCATAAACAACCTATATTTAATAAAACTACTACTAAAACATCAAAATAAACATAATGTATAATAAAATTATAGTCTATGGAAATCTTATTCAGAGTAAAATAAGGTGGTATATTTAGTTTTAAAAAATAGACCTATTAAGCCATTGTTTGTGCCCTCAGAAGGTTATACTTTGAGGCAAAAACTATGAAATTTGCAAACAAAAAAAATTAAGGGGCTTCGACCAAAGGGTGCTTTGAATGAAGCCTTGGGAAGGGTTTTGAATGAAGCCTCCTATGCCATTGCATGTGGCACCAAGGAGGATTCAATCAAAGCCCCCTTGGCACTTCCCAATGGGTTTCCTATTGATAGGGGATGGGCCTAGGGGCTTTGAATGAATCCCCCTAGGGGGCTTCATTCGAAGCATTGTTGGCCTAACTGAATTTTTAAATTTTTAAGAATGTTTTATGTATATATAATGTTGTTCAGAATGTATATCATATCAAATCATTTTCAAAATTTTTTGTTTTGAAAAGAAATAGAAAGAAGACAAATATAAAATATAGGATTTTTTCATTTTGAAGGTAATTTGATAGTTTTGTGAAGAACGAAAATGAGAAAAAAGAAAGGAAGACAAAGTAAATCAGCAAGAAACATATCATTTAATGCAAAATAGAGAAATCATGAAAGAACATTAAAAAATTATCATCGAAAGAGAGAAGGTATGTACCTATACATTCATATTTTTTTCTAGATTTTTTTTCTCTAAATAGTATTGTAATCTCATACATTTATGTGCATGTTGTCCATAAAAAAAAATTCTAGAAGAAGGGAAAGTAGATGTTGAGGAAGGTTTCAGACATAAAAATTTAATAGAGGGAAATTTAGTATGTGAAAATTTAGGACATAAAAATTTAGTACAGGAAAATTTAGTACATGAAAATTTAGGACATGAATATTTAGGAAATGAAAATTCAAGACATAAAACAATGGAAATTGGAGAAGGGTTAGGATCACTTGCTCCTATTGATATGGATGAACAATTAAGACTAGCTATAAGTGTAAAGAAAAACATCACACATACAAATTTAGATCATTTACTTGCAATGGAACATGGATAAATTGAAATTACTAGCTAATATTAAATTGTTAAGTCTTTCCAAAAAGAAAGTTTTGAATAAGATAGTAAAAGAAGTAACAAGTAAATTTGATGATTTGGAAACATATGAGAAATTCCAAGTACTTTCTCGTGTTCTTATAGCAAAAAAATTGCAAGAACCATTGCAATTTTTGGGTGTAGACACAACATCAAAAAAAGAAAACTTTCTAATATGAAAAGCTTTATTATTGAAAATCTTAAGAAAGATTTGAGCTCTGTAGTGAAGACAACTTGAAGTAAAGATAAATTTGCGACAAGATAAGTAATATTGAGATCTATTCTTAGTATAAATGTACCTCAAAATAGACAAATATCTCCAGTTTCACCACATATTTGCTTTAGTAGAAAAACAATATCAAAATATGTTAAGAGGAGAATGGTTTTAGATGATAGAACTTTTGAAGGAAATTGGACAATTATGTGTAGAGCTCCTTGTTGTGATAGGATTGATGATAGAATAAAAGATTTGGTATTATCATTTTGGATGATAATACTCATCCTTCATTAAACACTAGAGATGTTCTTAGGTATAGGGTTAGAGCTAATAATTATGAACAACATACAAAACATTGGTTGGACATAACACAACAAGAAATGAATGTCTCATTTTTAACATCAAATCATGATATAAAGATTGGGAAGACATTATTTGAGAGATCCAAGAGATATTATGTAAGGATAAACAAAGTGTTTAAAACTTTTTATTGTCATTATCATATTTAATTTGATCTTCACTATTAGGTTTATTGAAATTTTGTAGAAGATACATTTGGTTATAATAATGTTCCTCCTACTAGATGAAGTTAGTCCATTTCATCTATTTTATGTGACAAAATAGATGATCAGGTTGTTCAAGTTAATTGCATTAAAGGAACATGTGATACATGTGCTAATTTGGCTCTTTTTCCTTTGAAAAATGATGATATTGATTTCACAAAAATGATAAATTTCTAGTGTTACAAATATGTAAGGAATGCAACTAAAATTGGGAAAGAAACAAAAAGATTGGAATATCTTGAAACGGGGATAACTGTTGGAGATTTTATGTACATATTTAAAAGTTTGATTCAACCATATATTTATCATTATTTTTTTTGAAAAGTGACAAGAACAACAATTTCAAACACTTCGAGATAATTTTCCACTTGTAACTATTTTATCAGTTGTTGACTTTGGAGAAAACTATTTGTTCATTCATCAAAAGGCTACTCAATTAGACTACTATTTTTTAGACAAGGTTACCATTATAGTACAGGTGTGTTATCATCATGCATAGTTAGATTTGTATGGTATTCAAAGCATAGATGAAGCATGCATCATCAAGAAAGAAATATCCCTTCTCCATAAGTGATAATAAAGAAAATGATATTCATTATGTAGAACACTGTTTTAAGATTCTTTTTGCATATATGAAAGAAAGGGGCATAAGTCTTGATAAGCATTATGGTCAGATGGGTGTGTTCCATAGTTCAAATCATCTAGAGCATTTTATTCACTTTGTCAATATCATCGTAATAAAAATATACCACATGTATGGAGTTTCTTTGAAAGTGGACATAATAAAGGTGAACATGATGGTGTTGGAGCTTGCATCAAACATGCTCTATGAAAGTATCAAATGAATTATAAGGGAGTTCATATAAATAGTGCACATGATGTGGTTGAATGGTGCAAGATATATTTTTCATTAAATGAGGTTAGTGCATCATTAAGAACGAGTGGACCAATACCATGTAGAGTTCTCTTGGAGATATCATATACATGTGTGAATAAGTATATATTTTAAATTTATTTAAGTTATACATGTACACATGTATATATATATATATATATATATATATATATATATATATATATATATATATATATATATATATATATATATATATATATATATATATATATATATATATATATATATATATATATATATATATATCTGTAATATTCATGTATATATTAAATATGTCTATATGGGTATTAATAGAAAACTATGCATGGTTGCAAGAGGATACTAGAAAAACATGATCCTTACATTTTTTTATGAGTACCAATCATTGAAATTGGACATTGTACATGAGAGACTATTTATGTTTTTTTTGTTATTGCATTGATGAGAATTATTTTGAATGCATAAACTAGGATTGTGGATATGTAGGTCCATGGATTTTAGCACCAATTTTTGTTAGTGATACAACTTATGGCTCAGACGAAGATGAAAACTTTGATGACATCCCTTTGATTTCTTCTGATTATAACCATATCCCTAGACTAGTTCTAATTGGTAAGTATTTCTTATTTTAAAAAATTATTAAATCTATGTGTCTGTGTTTGTGTGTTTGTGTGTACACACACACACACACATGTTGCAAGGATAATTTAAATCACATATTTGTACATGTATGTATTTATTATGTGCAGGGTCTAAGTCTTTGCAAATCTTGTTGGGCTTGTAAATGTAGAAAGATTGAGTTACTATAAATATTGCATTGCACTGTAGAAAGGATGAAGCTAACTGAACTTGAGGAAAGTGATGGAATGATATTTCCTATAGGTCTATTTTCCAAATTATATATATTACATGTAACTTATTATTAAATAATTTTATTATTATTAATATGTATGTACACATTAACATAGATTAACTTTTAAATGCATGGTGTGTGTAGGTTCAGTTTTTTTGGCGGGAACATATATTAGGCCAACCATATTAGTGAAACATGGAATTCACTTTGTAAACTACAAATCTAGTAATAAGTTGCTTCAATATAGTCACCATGTTATTGTTACCTCTATTAATCTACATCTAGTTAAAAAACAAAGTGGACAACGCAAGTTGAGACTAAATACCGAGGATCATGAAAAATTATTAAGCATTCTCCATGAGCATGTGGAACCATTAGGAACCACTTAAGATATTTCATATATAGGACTTGCCTAGATATTTCATGTTTATCTTCATTGAAGATATATCTAAAATGTATGTTCATTTCATGTTTAGTCCACTTATATATACATGTGTTCATTTCATGTTTAGGATGTATAAATGTGCATTATTTTCATTTCATGTACAACTTAGGAGCTATAAATGTGTGTATTTATGTTCATTTCATGTTTAGTCGACTTATATATACATGTGTTCATTTAATGTTTAGGATGTATAAATGTGCATTCTTTTCATTTCATGTACAACTTAGGAGTTATAAATGTACCTATTTATGTTCATTTCATGTTTAGTCCACTTATATATACATGTGTTTATTTCATGTTTAGTATGTATAAATGTGTATTCTTTTCATTTCATGTACAACTTATGAGTTATATGCATGCGTATTTATGTTCATTTCATGTTTAGTCCACTTATATATAAATGTACATGCATATATGTGTTAATTTCATGAAAATATCTAAACACATTCTTAGGACTTATACATGTGTATGTGTAGACATATATTCATTTTATGTTTATATATAAACATGTATACATTCATTTCATTGTTAAGACTTATATACATATATATATGCATGTTCATTTCATATTTAGGACTTATAGATGCTTATTCATTTCATTTTAAATTTTATGTTTACTCTACTTATATTATGTAATGCCCCGCCAAGGGATCCAAAGAATTAACCTAGAATTTCACTAACATTTTTTTTTTCATGATAGTAAACATCACATATAACTTATGCACAATAATGGAAGCAATAGCATTGTCCATCTGAGAGTAAACATAACATAAATAACAGATTACATACTTTAAGATCCCTTAACGTTGAATTACATACATGAATCCATTTAGTACAACATCCACATGAAATAATAATGATACATCCGATATACAAATGTCCCTTCTAAATTACATTCCAGAATGCACAATCATCCATTGTACATGTCACAGGGTATGATAGGCTCAAAGAATATACATATGTAGAATAAGGTACATCATCCTATTCTAATCCATGATACATCAAGTAAAGACAATCACATGATACACCATCATAGAAGATATAAACATCCATCATAAAGATCAAACATAATAAACTAAGTGCACGGTTCCTCCCAACCATCAATAGCATCATTAGACCATCGTGGATCCTAGCCATCCCTCCATGCGTAAAATTCCAAATCATCGAAGAGGTCATCGGTACTAACATAGTAGGAATGTCACTCCTAATAAATACAACATCATATGTAGAAGAAATCTAATATGCAAATAAAAGCATAAGATAACATCATCTAACATATGCTAAACATCAATGAAAAAGGATACATATCCACCAACATGAAGGACACATCAACCAAGATGTCTCAATGAATCTCAAAATGATAAGAGTGGAAAATATACTACCACCCGACCGCGTGGTACCTAAGTGGTCCACTCCCACCGTGCTAAGGAGATAATCTCAAGTCCCAAATAGGCTATAAAAATCACATAGCACATATCTTTATAAGTCCAGGAATCCTAAAAGTATACTAACTCAAAGGTTCCAAACAAAAAATATGACATCTAATCCAAGAGGCACACAATGACATGTAGGAACCTACGATGCAAGCGGGAAAGTGTCATCGCAATTATCATGTACTCCATGGGTCCATACTGATTTCATGCGGCCACTAGTATCTTCTCATACTGACGAGGCATACTACGGAATGCAAGGTCGCAACCATGCATCTCACTACTCCCATCCTAGCCTGTACAAGCGCTCAAGGCATGGGCGAGAACAAAACACTTATCTTTTTAGGTTCATTCAGTTAGTATTAGGTGTCAATGTTATCACTTATTAATCCAGCTTACAATGAGTTACCTTGGTAGCCTCTTAGGGCCCCGACCCCCATTGCAAGCCACTTCCCCCCATTGCAAGCCACTTCCCGTCACTACATGCATATATCCTACCCTAATGCTCATGGAATCATAAGTCTCAAAATCACAAAAATAATCCATAATAAAATCATCAAATGTCCATAAAAGCATCAAATCTCCATGAACAAACATCCATAGAAAATCATGAACACAATAGCTCTCTATTGGCAACTGAAGTATCACTGATAATCAAATATCCAATGGTTCTCAATAACCAAAATATATCTCAATCATACTGATCGAAGACTCCAAAAAATGGTTGAGTCAAACATGTCACAACATGACATCATCAAGAATAAATCCACATTTCAGTCCCATTATGGGGACTAGAAAATAACCAAGGATAACTGATCGATGACCAAAATAATGGTTAAGTCAAGTGTCTCATACATAAGTATCTCAACTATAACAATCAATATTCACATCCAATACACAGAGCATTCCAACACATAACCATGGTTGGGTTTATAAAGATTGAGATTAAAACATCATCATGACATCACAATCACATAACCCCCAAGCCTCTAGTAAAAATCCTATACTAGTCAACACTAGTCAACCCAAAACCCAAAACAATAGCATAAAGAATACACAATGTAAACACATGTTTTAGTTTTGCTAAGTTTTCAAATTTGAATTCCAATGCAAAAGTCTCAGTTTACATTTCCAAGTTTAGAGAAAGAATTAGAGGAACATTCTGTACGTTTTTCCACGTATTGTTTTTGGATGGATAAAATTTTTCCTTTACAAGTCTAAAATCCAATTTCCAATTTACAATATTCTGTTGAAATCGTTCCCCACCAACTTTTAATTCAATTTCATATACTTTATATATTTTATAATTCGAAACTATTAATTAAATTCTAATAGTTAAATTATAATATTATAAAATAATTTATCGTTATAAAAGATGAATCCTTAAATCCTTAATCAAATAATAATAATTCAAATTTATTAATAACGTATTTACATATTACATATATACATACATACATACATACAGATATATATATATATATATATATATATATATATATATATATATATATATATATATATACATACATATGTAAATATATAAATAATAATGATTTTCGCATTTTATAAAAAATGAAATATGAAATCGAATCACAAAATTTTGATTTAAAAACTTTAATCACATCCCACTGTTTAATAACAGACACCGCCAATTATAAAATCGTGCGGCCCGTATACATAAGCGTTGGCAGATAGTCGTAGCACATACGGCTCCGACCGTTGCCTTAAACAAAGGTAAATGGGTACGGGGTTGGGATAAACCTGCCCCACCCAAATTTGTCTAAAACGGATTTAACCCCGTGCACGGGTACCCTGCGATGCATAGGTACCCTGTGCTAATAAATTTTGATATGACAGTGGCAGTACGGGGGAGGGTGAGAGTACATCCGCCCCCCCATTTTCGAAGCATATTATATATTATTTAAAAAAAAAAAATTGCACAAGCGATTTTAGTCATTGGTTACTATATGCAAATTCGATTTTAAATAAATACATACATATATATATATATATATATATATATATGTGAGGGTATAAATATGTATATATATATAGATACATACAGATCACAACACATAAACATGTGTGTGTGTGTATATATATACGTGTGTATGAGTATGCAAATTGACAAAAAAACATAAGGTATATATATAAATTTCAATTCTCAAAATTTTTCTATCAACCATTGATCTCAAATTTTTTTCAATAATTAACCTAATGGGTTTGACTATGAATTTCAACCCTAGCCCCGTGTTCTTTTTAGATCCATGCATATAAAATTCTCAAATAAATTTAATTGCCCAAATTGAGAATGTATACAATAGAAATATGAAATTCCTCAGAAGACATATGGAAGACACGAAGAAGACAGGAATGCATGATGCGGAAATAGCATAAGTAAAATCACAAGAATCTACCCGAATTCTGATGCTAATTCGCTATTCTTCAGAAAACCCGCAGAGCAAGCTCCCTTCTTCAGAGTTCTTGAGTCCTCCAATGCTCCAATTGCTCTCCAACGCTGTGTCTAAGCTTCTGAGAATGCTTCAATATAAAGAGCTCTTAGGAAACCTCTAGAATGTTTCTAGAAACTGCTGGAAGGTGTCACCAACTAAGCATGGGTCTTTTCCAACTTTCAAGATGAGCCATAGGGTTGTAGACACCATGTGTTTAATTAATGCACTAATCCCCGTGTTGTTGACACATGAGAAATAGGAAAGTGCATTAATTCCCATGCAAGCTTATAACTCCAATTTACTTTTTATATAATTTCTATTTAAATATTTATAACTTTCATTTTGATTTTTATAACTTTTATTATTATTATTTATTTATTACTTTATTATTATTTTATTATTACTATTAATTTTAATTTTCTAATTTTCTTTTATTTAATTCATTTTTCTCAATAATTCACATTTAATTAATTATACTCAAAATATCAAAGATCATGATATTTTATTAATTTTCTCCAAAATAATTAATTTATTAATTAAATCTATTTATTAAGACTTAATTAATGGAAAATTCACCATAGACCTCCAAAATAAAATATGAAAACCCATCATAGAACAAATCATACAAAATCAGTCTAAAGGGTTAAAAATTACGAAATATGTCATCCGACATATTCGGTGGGTACTCAATTCTGATACTTGTCCTAACTCACTAGGACAAATGGTTTAAGGGTTTGGAATTTGGACTTGAGAATTTATCTCCCTTCTCTTATCATTGAGATAGTATAATAGGGTATGCTCATCCTGGCAATTCAGGGAAGTCGATACCCGGTACCTGGAACCTCCAGAGAAACCATGCATGTACATACAATATATAATGCTAAGCTAAATAGACAATGGCAAGAAGTGGTGCATCATGTATATCTCGACTAAGCAGGTGACTATGACTCCCTTCCTTAACCACATCAGAAACACCATACAATAAGAAAACACGCACACCATACACATCCAAGTATGGGGTAAGTATCCATAATAAAACACATAAGATAATAACCATCAACTAATCATCAATAATATCTGAAAATAATATAATGATCATCATACATACATGAAATGTAAAGTCTAAATGATCTCATCATACATCAACTGAATCTATATCATAATATCTGATAGTGTCAAAACAATACCACTAAACCATCAACATAAAACTAGTCCATCATAGTCTGATAATAATAGCAACAATATGTCCAGAAAATATGTGAACGAGGGTAGGCACTACATCCACCCCCCCTTGGATTAGGCTTACTCCTGGAAGCCTACAAAAAAATAGGGATATAACTCCTATAATCTAGCTGCATCCTCCCAAGTGGCTGAAGAATCATCAGTAGGGTCCCATTGGACCCTTACCTGCTCGATGGTTCAGCCCCTGAGGGTCAACCCCCGCTGCTCTAGAATATGAACTGGCTCCAAAGCCAGCTACCCGTCCTCTACCTGCAATGCATTCCAATCAAGAACATGCACAATATCAGGAATATACTGCCTAAGCACTGAAACATGGAAAACATCATGAATGCGAGCTAGGTTGGGCGGTAGAGCAAGACGGTAAGCAACTGGGCCAATCCTCTCTAGAATCTCGAATGGTCCCACAAAATGAGGTGCTAGCTTAGAACCCTTTTCGTACTGGATCAGACTCTTTCACGGACGCACTCTCAAGAAAACCTTATCACCCACAACAAACTGCTTATCAATCCTATGAGCATCAACATATTTCTTCTGCCTATCCTGTGCCGTAGTCAAATGCTCACGGATACGCACTACCTGTTGCTCCATATCACGAAGCATCTCAGGACCCAACATAATGCGATCCTCAAGACTGTCCCAACTTAATGGTGTACGACAAGGATGACCATATAATGCCTGAAAAGGTGCCATACCAATAGAACTATGATACCCATTGTTGTAAGAAAACTCCACTAGGTAGACATAGTCCTCCCAATGTGTCTGCCTATCCATCACATACATCCGTAGCATATCCTCCAAAACCTGGTTCACCCTCTATGTCTGACCATTTGTCTCTGAATGATATGCTGAACTAAAGTTTAACTGCACTCCAAGCTCATGCTGCAACGATGTCCAGAATGCAGATGTGAATGTAGGATCCCTGTCAGAAATAATCTTTCTAGGAATACCATGTAGTCTCACAATGTCACGCATGAAGACATTAGCTACAAAAGCTGCTGTGTAGGAAGACCTAATCAGTGAAAAATGTGCCACCTTAGTCAACCGATCAACGGTGACCATGATAGCATCATGACGCCGAACTGTCATAGGTAATCCTACTATAAAATCCATGGAGATGATATCCCACTTCCAAGAAGGAATGAGATTAGGCTGCAAAAGTCCAGCTGGGTGCTGATGTTTTGCCTTAACTCTCTGACACTCAAGACACCTAGCCACAAAATCAGCAATATCTCGCTTCATCCCAGACCAAAAGAACAAACGTCTCAAATCAGCATGCATCTTCTTAACACCTAGATGTACTGAGTACGGTGTACGATGGGCTTCTGCTAGAATCAAGGTGCGAAGCTCATCTGAAAATGGCACATAAATCCTCCCCAAATGTCTCAAAATACCATCTGATTCTCGAACATAACCTACAAACTTACCTTCCAAAGGCCTTCCTGAATCAATCTCTCTGCACACTTCCTGATACCAAGAATCCGTAGGAAGTGCCTGAAGAATCTGACTCCTCAAATTCACACTAAGAGTCATCGATGTTATCACATGTCTCCTACGACTCAAAGCATCCGCCACCACATTCTCCTTTCCCTGAATGTACTTAACCTCAAAATCATACTCGCATAGAAATTCCATCCATCGCCTTTGGCGAGCATTCAAATTAGGCTGAGTAAAAATGTATTGAAGACTACGATGATCACAATGTAGCTCAAATCTGTGCCCCAACAAGAAATGTCTCCACCTTGTCAAGGCATGAACTACTGCTGCTAACTCAAGGTCATGTGTAGGATAATTTAACTCATGATCCTTGAGCTTGCGTGATTCATACGCAATCACTTGTCCATTCTGCATCAACACTGCCCCAATCCCTTCAAGAGAAGCATCTGTATATACCATGAAATGACCTTCTGGATCAGGTACATCTAGAATCAGTGCACTGGTCAAAAGTTTCTTGAGCTTTTGAAAAGCTTCCTCACATTTCTCTGTCCATACGAACTTCTTTCCTTTCCTTTGAAGAGAAGTGATAGGATGTGCTATCCTAGAGAAGTTCTAGACAAATTTGCAATAATAACCGGCTAAACCCATGAAACTATGAATTTTTGACACATTAGTCGGTGTAGGCCATTCTATTATCATCTGAATCTTTGCAAGATCCACTAAAATACCATCACCTGAAATAACATGCCCTAAATACTAAATCTTCGATTTGAAGAATTCACACTTAGCTGCATTAGCATATAGCTGATTGTCTCTCAAACATTGCAATACCAATCATAGGTGTTCCTCATGCTCCTTTTGAGTCTTAGAATATATCAATATGTCATCAAGAAACACAAGTACAAACTTGTCAAGATATGATCGAAAAACACCATTCATCAAACTCATGAAAACCAATGGAGCATTAGTCAACCCAAAAGGCACCACTGTGAACTCATAATGCCCATAGCGCGTTCGAAAAGTGGTCTTGTGAATATCTGCTTCCTTAATGTGAAGCTGGTGGTATCTTGACTTAAGATCAATCTTGGAGAATACTGTAGCTCCCTTGATCTAATCAAATAAGTCATCAATCCTAGGAAAAGGATGCCTATTCTTAATAGTCACCTTATTCAACTATCTGTAGTCAATGCAAAGGCGCAAAGAATCGTCTTTCTTCTTCACAAAGAGCACTGGAGCTCCCCATGGTGATACACTAGGTCGAATGCTCCCTTTGGCCAAAAGTTCTTCTAGCTGAAGACGTAGCTCACCCAATTCCTGAGTAGTCATGTGATAAGGAGCTTTAGAAATAGGATCCGCTCCAGGAATCAGATCAATACTAAAGTCAATGTCCCTCTTCGGAGGCATGCTAGGAATCTCACTTGGAAAAACATCTGTGTACTCCTACAAAATTGGGTGATCTAAAATCTCCCTCATGGGATCTTTCTCATCAAGATCATTTACCATAACATCAAATATTTGACATCCCTTGTAGAAATTTTGCTTCAATTGCATAGCAGAAATCATCCACAGAGATATAGGCCTTGGTATCCCAACTATTTGCACATCATTCCCTTGGTCATCTTGGCACAAAATGATCTTCTTCCTGCAATCTATACTGGCTCTATGAGATCTAAACCAGTCCATGCCTAAAACCACATCATAGGAACCAAGGGGTATGACTCGAAGATCTACTGCTGTATCAAAGCTTCCTAAGCTAAGGCCACACTTATGAACTACAGAATCTGTGGAGACCTTTATGCCTAAGGCTAGTTCCACTTGCCAACCACAATCTTGCTTCACCGCATCCAGCTTACACTTAGAAACTAGAGATGGTGAAATAAATGAATTTGTAGCTCCTGAATCAAACAATACTGAAAGAGATATACCTCTAATAGCACCGGTGGTCTCAACCACTGTTCCTTGATGATCTGCTTGATGCTGATCAACTGTTGCAAAAACTCTATGAGTTCTACCTGCATCACCAACTGTAGGCTCTGAAGCTGTAGGCCTAGGTCCTGAAAACTGAGGTGCTCACTATGGACACTGAGCTGCATAATGTCCAATCTGACCACATGAAAAACATTTCGCATTTCTACCAGAACCTCTTCCCATAGGTGGTACATTAGATTGTTGGCGACTGTTCCTGCTAACAAAAGACTGGCTACTCTGAGCTGGCTGATTGGACCGATTCTGTCTATTGCGTTGAGCATTGTGGTTGTTCTTAGAACCTTTGCCACCACCTTGAGCTTGAGAATTTGAGCCCTTTTGTTGCTGTGTCTATTGAGACTACTGTTGATACTATTTCCCCTTAGAGAAAGAAAACTTCTTGTTACCACCTGAGTTGTAGTTGCTTTTAGATCCTGATGCTGCTGGTGCTCCTACAAAACCACCTTGACCAAGGTTGACACTTTGCTCAACAAGGATTGCTCGATGCACTGCATTCTTGAGGGTTTGTGGCTCAAATACCTTAACTCCCCCAATAATATGGTTATTCAAACCCCTAATAAAATATTGTGTCAACTGAGCCGAATTTTCACTGAACCCTGAAAAAGACATGAGCTCATAAAACTTATGCTCATACTTGGTCACTGACAAGGTGTACTGTTTGAGATTATGAAATTCATTAGCCCTTTGCTATTTCCATTCCTCTGGTAGGAATTGTTCACGAAAACTCTCTAGGAATAACTCCCATGTAACACTACTCATATCGATTCCCAACTTCTTCTCCTCAATCGTCCACCAAGTGCCCCCAAAATTCTCTAAATTGGTGATCACAAATCTTGCCTTAACATTGCTGTCAAAGTCCTGCATGGAAAAAATCTTGTCGAGGGAAATCAGCCACTACTCGACCACATAACCAGAACCTTGCCTATTGAAAGGCTTAACCTTGGATCTTCAAAGATCCTTCATCTGAGTGGACACAATGGACCTTTGACGATCCTTCCGAGGACTCCTAGACCTGGGTCTATGCTCTTGTTCTGTCTGATGCACTTTAGGCTATTCTTTAACAAGAGGTAGATGCTCTAGAATAGTTTGCATCATCTGTCTCAAACTAACCTCTTTAGACTCGGTCCTCTTTATGGCTCTCTTCCTGTTGCCTACTAGAGTGCTCTTCCCTGCTCTCTACACGAGCCGATCCCTCATGGGAAGAATCATGGGCATTGACAGCTCTACCACGACTACGACCTCTTCCATGGCCTCTACCATGGCCTCTAACAGAAGACCTAGTCCTAGATACCATCCTACAATAGTACAAAGTACTATTAAAATCACATGTTGCCATAGACTATGTTCAGTTCTATGTTTAGGTTTAAGTAAATTTCTAGTTTTGAAAATTAAGTGTTGAAGTATGAAAAATATACAAGTAACAGTTCTAGTTCTATTTCAATTCACCTAGTTTCAAATTGAACAGATACACTTGATAGTTCAAAGTTTTAGTTGTTCCAAAATACCCAGAGCACCCAATGTAGAAACTCGGGCTCTGATACCAAATGTAATGCCCCGCCAAGGGATCCAAAGAATTAACATAGAATTTCACTAACATTTTTTTTTTCATGATAGTAAACATCACATATAACTTATGCACAATAACGGAAGTAATAGAATTGTCTATCTGAGAGTAAACATAACATAAATAACAGATTACATACTTTAAGATCCCTTAACGTTGAATTACATACATGAATCCATTTAGTACAACATCCCCATGAAATAATAATGATACATCCAATATACGAATGTCCTTTCTGAATTACATTCCAGAATGCACAATCATCCACTGTACATGTCACAGGGTATGATAGGCTCAAAGAATATACATATATGTAGGATAAGGTACATCATCCTATTCTAATCCATGATACATCAAGTAAAGAAAATCATATGATACACCATCATAGAAGATATAAACATCCATCATAAAGATCAAACATAATAAACTAAGTGCACGGTTCCTCCCAACCGTCAATAGCATCATTAGACCATCGTGGATCCTAGCCATCCCTCCATGCGTAACATTCCAAATCATCGAAGAGACCATTAGTACTAACATAGTAGGAATGTCACTCCTAATAAATGCAACATCATATGTAGAAGAAATCTAATATGCAAATAAAAGCATAAGATAACATCATCTAACATATGCTAAACATCAATGAAAAAGGATACATATCCACCAACATGAAGGACGCATCAACCACGATGTCTCAATGAATCTCAAAATGATAAGAGTGGAAAATAAACTACCACCCGACCGTGTGGTACCTAAGTGGTCCACTCCCACCGTGCTAAGGAGATAATCTCAAGTTCCAAATAGGCTATCAAAATCACATAGCACATATATTTATAAGTCCAGGAATCCTAAAAGTATACTAACTCAAAGGTTCCAAACATAAAATCTGACATCTAATCCCAGAGGCACACAATGACATGTAGGAACCTACGATGCAAGTGAGAAAGTGTCATCGCAATTATCATGTACACGTTACCCTGGCAGTTAGCTAAACTCCACGGGTCCATACTAATTTCATGCGGCCACTAGTATCCTCTCATACTAACGAGGCATACTACGAAATGCAAGGTCGCAACCATGCGTCTCACTACTCCCATCCTAGCCTGTACAAGCACTCAAGGGATGGGCGAGAACAAAACACTTATCTTTTTAGGTTCATTCAGTTAGTATTAGGTGTGAATGTTATCACTTATTAATCCAACTTACAATGAGTTACCCTGGCAGCCTCTTAGGGCCCCAACCCCCATTTCAAGCCACTTCCCATCATTACATGCAGATATCCTACCCTAATGCTCATGGAATCATAAGTCTCAAAATCACAAAAATAATCCATAATAAAATCATCAAATATGCATAAAAGCATCAAATCTCCATGAGCAAACATCCATAGAAAATCATGAACACAACAGCTCTCTATTGGCAACTGAAGTATCACTGATAATCAAATATCCAATGGTTCTCAATAACCAAAATATATCTCAATCATACTGATTGAAGACTCCAAAAAATGGTTGAGTCAAACATGTCACAACATGACATCATCAAGAATAAATCCAAATTTCAGTCCCATCATGGTGACTAGAAAATAACCAAGGATAACTGATCGATGACCAAAATAATGGTTAAGTCAAGTGTCTCATACATAAGAATCTCAACTATAACAATCAGTATTCACATCCAATACACAGAGCATTCCAACACATAACCATGGTTGGGTTTATAAAGATCGAGATTAAAACATCATCATGACATCACAATCACATAACCCCCAAGCCTCTGGTAAAAATCCT